>JAHIAM010007750.1:0-10276 GCA_021605205.1 Aegilops longissima | reverse complement strand
TCGGATAGGAATAACGAAGAAGAATATGCTACACTACTCTAATGCAAGAAGTATAGAGGAGAGTAGGCTATATCCGTGGTCAAGGGGGAACGCGGTTGCTCGCAAGGAGGGATCGCCAACACCGTAGTCGAATCCGAGGATCGCCGCAGCCTCGGGCTCACCGAAAGAAGTAACGGAGGGAACACAATCAATAATAGAGCAATCAAAGCATCACAAAGCGTAATATGGCAACACGCGGTCCAGAGTGACCTAACGCGGTACTAGGTGAATACCGGCGGGGAAACATCCAGAAAGTATTCTCGGTGTTTCTGCCAGTTTGAATACGAACCGAGGGGAAAGCTGCGTGTTTGCTATGCTAGGGATGTGGTGGACAAACGGCTGCATATCCGGATTCGCCTCGCTGCTCGAGTAAACTTTCATGTACAAAGTATTTTCATCGAGCTACGGTTTATTTCATATGATTTTCTAAAGTTTTAATCATTTTTAGAATTTATTTAATTATTTAATTCTACATTATCTGTAATAGTGCATGCCGACGCTCATCATGACATCAAGCATGACGTCAGCAAATCAACAGGAGTTGACTCGACGTGTGGTTCCTCGTCATTGTCTTAGACTAACTAAGGTTTAATTAGTTTAATTAAGTCATTATGTTAATTTAATGATTTAATTGTTAATTAATTATCTAATTAATTAATTAATGTTTTCTAATTAATTTTCTAATTCCTTTTTTTAAATGGGGGCGTAAATTAGATATGTCATAGGCCCCATCGGGCCAATCGGGAGACGGGCGAACGGGTTAACGAGCGGAACCCTCAGGCTGAAGCAGGCCTGTGGGCGCCGCCCAGCAGGCCGACGAGGCTATGGCCACTTTACCGGTGGCGCCCCCGGCGGGTGGTCGCCCGATTTAGGAGGGTCGCGAGGAGGGGAAACGCGGGAATGGCGGAGCGCGGGCGAGCGGGCGGAGGCGGGGGGCCATGGAGGTGCGGCAAGGCAATGTAGCAGCGAGGCGGTGGGTCGACGGGCAGCGTGAGCAGCACCAAGGGGAAGCAGAGGCGGAGCGGTCGTAAGTGACGCGGTCGACGCCTTGGCGCGTGGTCTTGCACCAAGAGCGGGCGGAACACGGCGGAACGGGTGTCGTGACTACGACGAGCGGGGAGAGGGAGGGAGCGTTTCACGGAGCCTTGTAGAGGTGCTAAAGCGGGCTCGAGGAGGCGCCAAGCTTGAGGAGGGCGGTCCGACGAGGAGGCATTCCACGAGGGAGGCTTTCGCATGGCGCGTCGGTCGGGAGGGTAGTCCGGGCGATCGGCGGCCAAGAGACGAGGCGGCGACGATCGAGCGGCGCTGGTTATGGTGCCGCCAACGCTGGGCGAGTAAAGAAGGGGAGACGGGCGCGGTTGACCGCGACGAGCGGGGGCAGATGGGGATCGAGCAGAGGTGGGGGATTGTGGGAGGAGGAGTAGTGGTTAGGGTTTCGGCCGGGTGGGGTTAAGGAGTGCTGGGGGCAATTACTGGTTGCATGGGCTGCCTGCTCAAGGTTGAGGCTAGCTAACAACACTTGGCCCAAATGGGGGTCCTGTTTTTGTTAATCTTTTTCTCGTTTTATTTTACTTTCACTTTTATGTTTTCTATTATAGTTTTAATAGCTTTTAGCTTTCTAAAATTGTAAGACTAGTACCTAAATGAAGGTTGCAAATTAGCCCATCGCCACTTATATATTTTGGTATTTAAAATATTTAGTTTGCATTTTTATAAATTTCAAAAAGGCATTTATAATAGGTTTAGCTGTTGTTTTATTTATTTTAGTGCATTTGAATACTTTACGTATGTGGTTTCTTCAACATAATTACCTATGCATTAGTTGGATCACTCCTAACATTTTAGTTTTAATATCTGAAAACTTTTATTGTTTGATTGATTTTGAATTTGAATTTGAATCGTTTCAAACTAACACGAGGTTAGCAACAAAGAATCGAGGTGACGTGGGCATCGTTAACGCTGGTAGCCTAATTATCCCCGGCGCCACAATTCTCCTCCACTACAAGAAATCTCATCCTTAGATTTAAGAGGTGGTAAGGGGAAAGTTTTGGTTACGTAAATTCTAACGTGTCTTCTCGATCTTGGTTGCTCTTCAAGAGGTCGACCCATTATGTTGATGTCTTCATTTCTCGCCTTGGGTCACCATGATCAATTTGTCATCCTTTTTCTCAAGTCTTCATCGATCGCAGACGTAATGACAAGGGGTAACTCCGGAGGAATGGACCTTCATAAGCTTGGTTATCTTGTAGATAACCCAAGGAAGGTGGCGAAAGTAACTCTCGAGTAGGAATGCAAGAGAATATCGAGAGCATGGTAAGAAGGTACCATGATCTCAAGGAAGGTGGCTCGTGATCTACATGCGGCCAAGTGTGAGGAACAATTTTGGAGAACAGGGATGTCTGTGGAGAGTCAGGTTTGATCCAGCGGGACTGGGTTATGGGCCCACCATGGGTTAAAAGTAGAAGGAGCGGTGACATCTTGCTCGGTCATGACAGCAAGGCATGTCAAAGGTAGCCTGTCAATTATGTCGGTAATAACGCCGGTGCTAAGGGCGAAGGGCTTAAGAGAATTATTTTCCCGCCGTTGAACGAGGCGCACTAATAGGCAAAGTTCTCATCCATCGGTGGTTACGTAATGTCATCAACAATAGTGAATGTGTTCTATCGATAGAGTTGTACACCAAGGTGCTTACATAGGTAGCGAATCATTATCGCATAGATCATATAAACCACGCAGAAAGGTTAAACAATACAAAGGAAAGGAAAATACGATTATCAGAATAATCAGAAGAATGGAAAGGAAAATGTGTTTAAGCACATGTTTCAGGGGTATATCCTTCCCAAGGAAAAGTAGAGCAAGATATCCATGATGGGATAGAAAGTAGGTAAGGGGAGAGGAATTTCAAGACATTACCCATACAACGGTGTTTGGATAATTGAGCAAGAAACATTTAGCATTGGGCTTTAAATGTTCTTATTGAAAATCGGAATACCATAACATGCTTCGTGATAACATTGACATGGTCTTTAAGCAAAGGTCAGACTTTGAATACACAAAGGATCCATCAGGATAACTTATTAAACAAGGCATTCAATTTCCTCATGGAAAAATGGTTAACCTTGTCAAAAAGGAAACTATTTCGCTAGATCCTCCGGTCAGGTGTGGTGGACATGCCATCACCTTACCGGGTCATAAAAGACCAGTGTTATAACTCTTGAAAAATGCTCCAACCATCATATCTCGACCGAGATTCAGATCTCGATCGGTGTTAGAGACCTTGACCTGTGGATGCCTGAGAAGGAAAGGTGCAAAACAAATTGTCGAGACGACATTGTAAGATTCTCGAGAAATAAACTATGGAAGCAAGTTCTGAATCATGAGTTCATCATTAAACCAAGGAGAGGATGAGGAGGTGGCTGATGAACTCAGCGACAATTCATTGGGATTTCCAAAAGATGGATTTCCACAATTATGTGAACAAGGAGATAACATTTTTCAGATCAAATGATATAATGAGGTATGCTCGAGGAAAACATACACAATTAAACATTGGTTGAAAGGTACGCCCGAAATATGGGTTGGGTTGCACGACCAATGTCAGATTGGTGATTCAATAATCAATAGTCTAAGAATAAATGGCCGGCCATTAACTTCACAGAAATAGGGTTGCTAGAAGTGCGGAACCAAACATCACTGCTCACTTGTTGGTACCCCAGCTTGAATCAACACGAGGACCAAGAAAGAATGGTGATAGTGAGAAGTATCACTATACCAAGAATTCTTAAGAGGTGGTGAAATTCCCATGACAATCTTGACATAAAGGTGGTAATACTCCAAGGTAAAGAAGAACAATGCTCGGGTAGCAAGGAACTCAAGGTATAACACAAAACATGAGCAAGTTTGCCTCGGAGGAAGGCAATAATGTTGGCAAGGATAACACAAATCAACGAGGGAAAGGAAGGTATTTGTCATCATGAGTTCAGATGATATCCTAGAAGAGCTCAGAAACGGTCATGATGATCACGACACATTTGTCGAGAGATTCCATGAAGATGTAATCAATCAATAATTTACATTAAGTCAAAGGAATGAGGTAGCGGAAGGTTATTGGAACCATGGGTAGGACACAAACTTGAAATCAGGATTGTTGTTCAAGAATCGAACTGATATGACGAGGAAGATCGACGAAGTTTAGCTCATCGTCGAAATTTTGGTGCTCCGGAAGAAGGACCGTGTAGCACACTTAAAATTTAGCACGACAGGGATATAGTCGATCAGGCTAGGAATGACATGATCGGTACAAACTCGCATTTAAAGAAGATTACTAAGATTTGTTGAACCGTGAAAAGGACTCGTTCAGCTTATCGGTGTCTTTGAGTGTTTAATAACCTTCGAGCCCATGAAAAATTGGAATCAGTGGGAAGGTAGCACTTGATGAAGAACTCATAAGAAGTTATGCAGTTCCATGATAATCTCGAGATACTGGGGGTAATACTCAACGATGCATCAAAGTAGAGGTTGGACTGAGGTAATGCTCTGCGAGAAGACAAGTACTCTAACTTGTCGAGAAATAGAATCAAGGAGAACAAACATGGTCGGAACCACGGTTGCTGAAGGATCAATTCACGTATACCGATGATATTTATCAAGAAAATAGTTATTATTACAAGAAGTTTCCATGATAGGATCTACATCGTGTCCATGGGCATGAACACAAAGTTCAAGGTCGACTCCCACTTCTTCAATGTATAACCTTCCATTCACTTTCGCTTTGATAAAGGCATTAGTGTTGAAAGTTTTACCTCGTGAAATACAGATGAGTATGACTCGTGAAAACTTCCGAAGTTCACTCATATAAAGCAAGGCATAGGTTCAACCCGCCAGGTATCATGGAAACATATACCACATGCTTCAATAGTAAATACCACCAGCTCGAAGCGTAGCATGGTTGGTCAATCGTGAGGGTAGGATTTACCAATGGAGAAAGAACTTCCAAAGTGATTGAATATGAAGGACGATGTCGGATGAAATCCAACAATGGATCGGGCGATCCGCGAATGGAGCTGATGTGAGTATCGGTATCCGTAAAGAATGCACGGCATCATATTATAGAACATTGGAATAATTCATGCTTAGCTAACAAAGGAATTATGATTTCCAAAACAAAGGATCAAGGCGCCTCTACGATCAAGGATGGATAAGTTGGATAGACCAGAGGCAAAATTGACGACAAATAGTTTGGTCGAGAACCAGCTCATGTTGAAAATGACGTCTGAGCCGGAAAGATAATTTATAAGGGTTGATAGATGATTGTGTGCATTCGCACACATGCTGAATCAAAGGATCAAAATGACGGTGTCAAAAGATACTAGTGAATATTGCTAGTGATATGGGAGCATCCATAATGTAAGCATACAAGTATTTGCCGAGAAATAGTTTGAAGAGGATGCTCAGAAGGTCGGATAGTATTTCAGAGTTTTATGAAGCATAATGAACAAGCTCGGAGATGAACAGATACTCAAAGTGCGAGGAATTTTCAATAGGGATATTCATGTGGTAAAGAAACGCAAGGCAGTAAGCTTAAAGGATTTTCGAACAACAAAGAGTATTTCGGACATCTTGTAATAACAAGACCAACGGGAATGATTGTATGAATGGCAAGTGTAAGCAGTTTTTCATAGGGTTGACGGTGGAAAGAAATTGCCAATGCGATGGCACAAAGACTCGAGAGAACATCGTAGAGTAACTTCGGAATCTTCTAGTGCATCAGGCGATCATCCGAAGTGAGGGGCTCTCCAGAGAAAGTATTATCGAGAACCTAAAGTTAGTTTTGTTTTTAGCAAAATCATTTAACCCGAATAGAAGAGAGCCTGAGTCCCGTAGTATAGGCGAGTAAAAGATCCTAATACCACCCAATGGCGACATGGGCCCATGGGCGCACAGCCATGTCAAGAAGGTTTTGTAAAGTCTAGACTGAACTTCGCCAAGGAGTTGAAGGGGATTCCACAGCAGTGGGCTCGATACTCAACTTGTACCTTCGATTCAATCAGACACTAATCATACACGCAAACGCAGTAATGATCAAGATCGTGGACTCACGGGAAGATATCACAACACAACTCTACAAATAAAATAGGTCATACAAGCATCATAATACAAGCTGGGCCTCGAGGGCTCGAATACAAATGCTCGATCATATACGAGTCAAGGAAGCAACAATATCTGAGTACGGACATAAGTTAAACAAGTTGCCATAAGATGGCTAGCACAACCGGGATCTGAGATCAAGAGGCGCAGCCTCCCGCGCTCGATCCTCCTAACTACTCCTCGGTCGCCGTCAGCCGGGCTGCATGTAGTAGTAGGCACCTCCGGGGTAGTAGTCGCCGCCGACGGTGCGGCTCGCCCTCTGCTCCATCGTTCTGTTTGTAGCACCGGCAAAGAAAGGGGAAAAGGGGAACAAGGCAACCGTGAGTACTCATCCAAAGTACTCAGAAGCAAGGAGCTACACTACATATGCATGGATATATGTGTAAAGGGCCATATCAGTGGACTGAACTGCAGAATGCCGTAATAAGAGGGGATAGCTAATCCAGCAAAGACTACGCTTCGGCAGCCTCCGCCTTGCAACAAAGAGAAGAGAGTAGATCAAGTCCTCCAAGTAGCATCACATAGCAATAATCCTACCAAGCACCCCTCCTCAGAACCCCGAGAGAGAGCGACCACCAGGTTGTATCCGCACTTGGAAGGGTGTGTTTTATTAAGTATCCGGTTCTAGTTGTCATAAGGTCAAGGTACAACCCAAGTCCATGGCATCAAGATCACGGCTATTCTAATAGATTAATCACTGCAGGTGCACCACATAACCCAACACGCTTAATCCCATTTGGCGGACACACTTTTCCGGGTCATGCCCGCCGCTGAAGATCAACACGCCGCAGCCCCATACCTAGGCATAACAGAGGTCAAGACGCCGGTCTAAACCTAAGCGCCTGAAGGGTCTCGGGCCCATCGCCTGAAAGCACACCTGCGACGTTACGGAGCGGCTCGTAACATCCCAAATTTCCTATTTGGAATGTTTTACAATTATAGCTAAGCATCTATGCATTCTGTTTGAATTTGAGTGGCATTTGAAGTTTCAAGAGTTTTGGGAGTTGTTGGAATTTGAATTGAAACTTTGGCATTGGAAATCATTTCAAAAATTGTGCCTGATAAATACTTGAGAAAAAAGTATGAGAGGAGTAAACATGACACTCCAAAAATATCAGAGGAAAAACATTGCCAAAAGTTTTGAATTCAAATTTGAGTTTTATTTGAATTTTGAAAAAATGAATTTTTATAAAGTTTGGATTTTGCCTCGAAAATGTTCAAATGATAGGAATATTCCTGATCATTTTGGTATATATATGTCCTATATAAAATATTTATAGTTTATATATTATCTCTGTTTTTGTTTTTTTCAAAAATAAATTAGAAAAAAATGCCCAGCACCAGCCAGCCGACTGCCCAGCCAAGACCTGGCAGCCACCAACTGGCTGACCAGCCAATAGGGCCCACAGCGCCACCACCAGGCTGACCGACCACCGCCACCAAGCTCCACCGAGCGATCGAGCCGGATCGGCTAGCCCTCGGCCGATCAACCCGACGCGCCTCCCTCTCCTCAATCGACCGGACCCCACCCGCCGCTACCCTCGCCCACGCCACTCACGCTGCACGCCGGATCCCGGCGATCCGGGATTCGCCGAGATCTCGCCAGATCTGCCCAAGCCGAGACCCCTTCTCACAATCCCCGACCCCCTCCCTCACCGACCAGACCTCTCTTTCAGAGCGCCGCTGAGTTCCGAGAGCGCCGCCCGCCATTAACGCTGCTCCGACCACCCCGACCACCCGAGCTCCTGCTCCACCTGCACTCCACCCCTCACCGCACAAGACCACTGAGCCTCTCCCGGCGCTTCCACCATCGAGACGCCCGAGCACTCGCCGCCGAGCGCCGCCGCCATCGATCTCGGTAATCGCCGGACTTCTCTCGTCGTCCGATTCTTTCTCGACTTAGATTAGATCTCCAAGGGGTATGTTAATTAGAATAAAACCGTTCGGTCCGTTAGTTCCTGTTTAATTTTAGTTAGGGTTTTTATTTTGTACCGCCCGATTCGCTTAACCCTAGGGCCCGTTAGTTATATTACTTATGTATGCTAGTTAGCCCATTAGCCTCGCTTTTTCTTTTATTTTCGTTTTCTGTTTTAACAGAATAGTTTCAGATTTGAAAATTCATATCTTTTAATCTACTTAATATTTTTAGGTGATTCTTTTTTGTTGGTTTGCAAATTTTTATAGTTTCTGTAGAAAATATAATTAGCTATGTTAAAATTATTTAGAATTGCTTTATTTTAGATTTAGTCAGAATAGTAAATCTGTTATAAAATGAGTTAGGAAAATTATTTTATATGATTCTTTTGTCCCAACTTTGTTTTGACATTGCCTAACCGTAGGAATTATTTGGGCATTTTAGGATTAATAAAAAATAGTTTCTAGCAGAATCATGTTATTCTTAATTAATTAACTAGCTACTGTTTTCCTATTATTTTAATTAGCAAATAAATTTATTTTTCACATGTGATTGATTATTCTAGGTTAGTTTCTGTCACTTTAGAGCATGAACTTTTATTTATAATAAATAAAATTTTTATTTTACTAAAATTTGCTTTAGGCCTAATAGGAGTTTTATAATAGCTTTTAAATTGATTCTTTTTGCTCCTAGTTGCTTAATGCATTCTTTTCTGTTAAGTTAACATAAACCCATGGTTAGGTTATGTTAAGAAAATTTTTGTTATGTAAAACTAATTTTAGTTGTTGCTTGAAGTAGGAAAACTTTGAGTTGGATTTCTTCGAGTTTTCCTTTGGGTTTTCGATTCGTTTGTTTTGGTGTGTTATGTTACTATGCTATTGTGTTAAGTGATCATATGCTATATGCTTATTGTGATTATTGTTTGTCTCGGTAGAATTTCGGAGTGCTAAGCTTGTTACTACGAGTCCTTAGCTTACTAAGATCGTCAAGAAGGCAAGTCATTGATCATGTTTCTTTCAATACCTATGATTTTATTGCATTAGTATTATACCACCCCACCATGCATGCAGAGTTGAAATTTTGAAGTTATGTTCTTGAGTAGTATCATGTGGTAGGATGAACCAATTCCTTGTTACCATGACCCGGGATGAAGTAGTTTATTTTGCTATGCTCAGAGACGGATTGGTTGAGTGAATTCATAAGAAAGATGTGAGTCAAGATGATGACAACCCCATGAACTTCAAGCTCAAGATGGACTTGAATTCACTACTCGGTGGAGGACGGTGGTTGACGGCACCCTGAGAACCCAAAGGTTGGCCGATGCATGGAGAAGTGCCATGACATCTTGGAAAGCTTCACCCAGCCACGAAGAGACGGATGGATGCCCCATTGACCGAAGCTTACTCGTGCAGCCGCATTAGCCATTATGGGCTCGCTTGGTCAACCCTAGTTGTGACGTCGGCTGGACGGTACTACGAGATGTAGAAGAACGGTAGGATTGATGGGTACGCAAAGGGCCGTAAGAACTCTTCTGAAGACCCTGTTTATCTATCCGCCTTCAAACACCATGAAGTGCTAAGACTTAAAAGGAGGGAATGATTCTCGCGGGTAAAGTGCGCAAACCTCTCGCAGAGTTAAAGATCTAATCGATTAGCGTGTCCCGACAGTTACGACAATTTGAGCCTCTGGAACTTGGAAGTATTCGAAATCTCAACACTTAAATTAATAAATTAATTGAGGGGTTATGACTTAATAATTTGGGAATGAGACATTGGTTGGCGGAACCATCTCAATAACTACCAACAATTTTGTAGTATTTGCAAGCAAGTCCACTATAGTAGGGAAAAATTGGCTTTGCAAAATGATGAAACTTAGAGCCCCACAGCCAAATTGCATATAGTGTTAGTAATTTTATTATTGTATTCTCTTCATGACTTGCCAGATATTCAAAATGCTGATTACACGGCTGCAACGCCTTATGTTGCAGAGGAGTATTCGATCAGATTGAGGCTACGATCCGCGCGATTATCGCCCTTTGAGTCGGATGGACTCGCTTATTCTTCTACGCCCGCAGCTTTACTAGTTTATTTCTCATGAGTTGGCTTTCGCCAATTTATTCTCTTGTAATAAAGACTCTATGAGAATCGTAATAAATTCAGGTGTGATTGAACTTTG
>JAHIAM010007749.1:0-15593 GCA_021605205.1 Aegilops longissima | reverse complement strand
TTGATTAATGACAAGTCGGGCCCCATGTGTTGTTCCGATATTTCAGTGTAGGATGGTTTTTTGAACAAACACTTTGCACGGTTAGACAAGTAACGCACGAAGTTACACATATTTTGCAAGTTTATTTAACAAAATGACACTGCATAGAATATCACATCCACCCCGCAACTTAGATACTATGGTGATACGAAGTTTTAATCGCTGGAAGTGAGATCCAATGGCTTGGGAGTAGTCTTTGTAATTATCGCACTTCCAAACTCTCCAAAGGTTTTTTGCAAATAAAACATTGAGGTTCATGTGTGCCGCTGCATCTTCGATCCAACGGCCCCCGGTGCTCATATTAGGTGCTCCCGTAGCTTAATTACCCGCCACGTGATATGAGCATCTAGGTCGATGATCGTGATCGATGGCACATGCGTAGTACTTGTACTTTCTCAAGCATTTCCCAAACTCTATCACCAGATATTGCAAAAACATTCAAACCTCCTATTGTGGGTCGTTAGATCTCAAGTGAACTCAGATCACCATAGAATCTACTGCAGGGAGCACCTCATACTCTCCCGCATGCAGAAAACATAAGGTGCTATCACAGCTTGATGCTACGGTGATACGAGCTTGGAGGTCGCTTGATCCGAGATCCAATGGCATCTCGAAGCAGCTTTGTGCTTGTAAGTAGTGGCTTGAACTCTTTGGGGCTTTTCTCGAAAAACCATTCGAACCACCGAGGAGGTGTTATCACAACCAACGCCCAAGAGCTTGAATCACCAAAGCATCTAAGGTGTGGTAGCACATGATATTCTATACATGAGAATATGATGTCCTCCTTCATCTTAGATGCTATGGTGATACGAGCTCGAGGTTGTTGGATATGGGATCAAAGGGCATCTAAGTAGTTTTTGTACAAATTGTGTGCAATTCTCAAACTCATCAAGGTTTCTCAGAAATATTAAGACACATCATGTGAGCTGCTATATCTCAGATCTACAAGCTCCAAGCAACTCAGACGGCATATAGCATGTAAGGTATGGGGCACATGATATTCTCCTGGGGAGGAGGGGTGGGGGTGCACAACCAATCGGTGGCTGGGAGGGTGGGGACAAGTATAATCTAAACAACCCTAAACAGAGCTCCACAATTTTATCTAAGGTAGAGGGGTTGACCCCCGACAATCATAGCTCCGCCTAAACACATGTACTGTAGTACTAGACTTAATATTCATGTTTCAGTTTCAGGTTCATTTTAAATATTGAACTCAGGACCATGGATGTCTTACATTTTACTCCCTTCGTTCCTAAATATTAGTCCTTTTAGAGGCTTCAAATGGACTGGCACATACGGATGTATATAGACATATTTTAGAGTCTAGATTCACTCATTTTGCTCAGATGTAGTCACTTGTTGAAATCTCTAAAAGACTAATATTTAGGAATAGAAGGAGTATTTTGAATTCGTGTCATACATGCATGGTTTGGAAAAATAATGCACTATACTTATTGGATTGTTGTTGTGTTCGTATGTGTGCGTGTGTGTGTGTGTGTGTGTGTGTGTGTGTGTGTGTGTGTGTGTGTGGTCATATGCTTGATACATACAAAGTTTTCACACTCCATATTGTTCATCTTTTAAATTTGAATTTGCATTGGAAAACTTACTAGGATACCATGAAATGTGAAATCCACGCTTGAGATCACTATATCACAAAATCACTCTAATTCAACAACTCATCATAAATCAATTACCACGTTGAGATTAGTATTTGCAAGGAAAATACGGTATTGTAATACACATAGATTCGCTCGCAATTTAAAATGTTCCTTTCAGATTCTCGAATGGTAGGACCCAACGGCTCGTGGTCCTTTGGTGGCGATGCAGGCTAGCACATTAGGCAACCCCAACCAATGAGCCTCAAACTGCTTCAAGTCAAAATATGTGGCGCTGAATTCCAGCCCTAGGAAATTCTCATGTCCCCGGTCCATAATGACTACCGATGAACAACGGAGGGATGCTTTAGTAACTAGACAACGTTATTTACCATGCCGAAAGCACGGCCCACCTCTCGCCGTCATTAAGGTCACCACAACTGCATTGCCTAGTACTACTACTACTACACCAAGATGAGCATGTAATTGAGCCCGCTTTGTTCGCGTTTAGTACTTGAGTTAATATATCGTGAATGCAATCGCACGGAGGGATTATCCTTTTACTCGTATATATAACTTGTCCAAGTCTAACTACAAAATGTTTGACCAAATCCTTTCTTAAGAAATACAAGAGGACAGATGTAGGCTTGAAAATTTATTGCATGATGCAGTGTTATGATATTGTTTCAATCCTCGGATCTTAAATTTCAGAAAATCCAAAAGTGAGCATAAATTTTGAAACTAAGCATGGTCACGTGATATGGCACAAATATTACTTCATAAGTTTTTTCTTCAATTTGAGACAAGCTGCTTATGACAAGTTGCACAAATGAAGAGCCAAGGTATTTTGGAACAAAGACCTGTCACATTAAGGCTTAACGCTTTCACTATTGAAACCGTATGCCACGCCGCCACGAGTCCCCGCTTCTCATCGGCAGTGCCGCCCCGAGCAAGCGTGAGTCGACGGAGGCATGCGAGCAGACCGCTGACCGGCCGCCGTGGAGGCGTAAAGCAGATCAGTGTGCTCACCGAGGCGAGCCTTTGACCAGGCTCCGCCGCCACCGCCGCCCCAACTGCTCCCACTTTTAATGCCGCGGCGCCGTAGTTTAAAATCAACCCCGCACTACCCGTATCGCTACAATCCTCTCTTCCTCTCCGATTCTCCGTCGCTCACCTCCAACTAGCCTCGACCTAAACGTACGCCATGCCGCATCATGATGGTCTTCCTTAGTGTTCCAGCTTCGAGGAAGACACCCAGCCGAGTCTCAAGAACATAAGGCGCTTGGGACGAGCTTGAATCGCCTTGCGGGAAGACGCCGAGCCTGCCCCTCGCCCCTGCTCCGCCCTGCCGCCTCGATCGCACCAGCACCATCCCCGTGGCATTGATGGGCTGGAGCCGCACATTGTCGCCGAGCTTGATCCCACGGGTTCCACGAGGTCCCCGCCGACTTCACGCCTGCGCACCTGCCAAGCGATAGCCGCACGCAATCGACATGCACGCCAGCGGTCCGCGGCACCTGCTCGCGCGCATCTAACGCAGGCGCTGCAGCGTGCCCGCGACACAATGTTCCGCCGCTGATAAGCGTTCCGTCGCACAAGCGTGCAGGTTCTCGCCGCATGGATGGCCGCCCGACCGCTTCTTGCACTAACGCCACGTCCGCTCTCCCTCAGCGCATGGATGGTCAGCCCGACCGCTTCTTGAAGCTAGGCTAACGCCCAGAGTACGCCAACAACAGCGAAGACGCCGCCTTATCGCCGCCGGCTCGGGCCTCGACGACACAGAGACACGGCAGAGGAGCCGCCCACCGCGAGACGCCCCGCCGCCGCAGAATCTAATTTGTTATGAAAAACGCTCGATTGCCATGCTTAAAATCCAACGCTTATCATTTCCATTTATTTTATATCGATCGTCGATAATTTAAAGTCGAGTCGATCGAACGAAATGTATGGTTTGATCGATTGAATGTTCTGCTAGAGCCATATCAAATTAAATATAAAACTCATCAAGCCACATGTATTCCTTTGTCATCCAACGACCTAGACTGCTTCAATGTCGAAGCGCCAACACGCTTAGCGGCAGTTAATTTCATGCCAAAATAGTGCTAATCACATGACAACACGCAAATAATATATCCTAGTAGTTAATATCCGCATGCACTTAATATACTTCCAAATTAACGGCATTGCACGCATACACCGACTAGTGCTGCTAGTGCATGAAACGGTGCCGTGACTTGTGAACGCTGCAGATATGGTCAACGGCAACATCGCCTCATGAAGTTCTTCCTATTTGCCCGCATCTAAACGTAGAAGGAGGAGAGAGAGAGCACACATGGAACCCACCAAGTAAGTGAAGGCTAATAGTACTAAAAATAATATTACATGTTATCCATTAATTAGGTTGTGGTAATATAAAAACATTATGTGAACAAAGGGGTACAACAAACATTGCTATTCTACTGATGTTGCCTATTGACGGTGGCTTGAAGGTCCCGTCGCATGTTCGATCCTCGATTTTATTTTTTAATTTGTATATGGTCCAATTTGTTTCATGACATGTGGGCCCTCGATGTGTAGTTTGTAGCACTTTAATTTGTGGGTCAAATTTGTTCCATTCCAAGTGGACTATCGTGTGTAGTTTTGTAGCTTATTTATAATAATTAAAGAGAACAACATAGTTTTTTCAATAATACCATGGTGTGACGTTGAAGGCTAGAAAGGACGGGAGAGCGATGACCGAGCCAGAGGGAAATCAACTAGGGAGTTATGGGTTGCAATGGTGTTTGGAGAAGTAATAATGCTACTAAAATATAATATAAACCGACCGAATAAATGCCTACACAAATTAATCCAAGGTTGGAGTGCCCTCAATGTAAATAGCTCCGCTTTGTAAGGATGGAGAGGTAGTAGCTTCAACGCTGGGAAGATACGGTGAGAAAGCCAGGTCAATCGAGAGACATATAGATAGAGAGACAAAGTGAGTGTGGTCCACATTCATTGAACAAATATATATGCTCCGAGAGATATTGTCCGATTGAGCTTTTGGCAAGGGTGGGGCTGTAAGATAGAGCTTGAGAGATGATCCACCACGCACGGTAGATATATTTTGTGCGTGGGAGCAAGCAAGGTCAACCGATCACATAGGGTCGCCTGCGATCGAAAGAGTGAGACGGGTTGGAGAGAGTGACCTAGATAGACGATGTGCGAGAGAGTATACAATGTGAATAGGTCAATTGGGCTCAAACATGGTGATATATCGCTTTTGTCCAAGAAAGAGCGAGGTCAATCGAGACATATGGAGAGAGAGAGAGAGGGAGAGAGAGAGAGAGAGAGATTGATTGAGCGTGGCCCACCATGAGGTCGAAAGAGTGGCGGCGGTTGATGGACTGACCTAGATAGACAATCTGCATGAGAGAGTATAGAGTGTGTCGATCGAGGCCCTAACAGGAGATATATCATTTGTGTGTGAAAGAAAACGAGGTTAAACGAGACTCGATAAAGAGAGTAGATTGAGCGAGTGTGGCTCACTGCATGGAAGAAAGAGGAGACTGTCTCGAGGGAGTGACCTAGATATACAACGTGTGCATGCGCACGAGAGGTTGGGGGGCTAGATAGGCAATGCATGTATTTAGCGCGAGAGGGTGAGAGGGAGAGGGGAGAGAGAGAGCCTCGCATGGGGTGCAATGGCAATGGCGGTGTGAGGTAAATACATTTGGTAACAGAGTGGAAAAGGGGTTGTGTAGTTGAGAGACTTAGAGATCAAACATGGAGAGGAAGAATGAACGTGTTGAAACCATAGCTTCCTAAGGTGGTTAGAGAGGAAGATTGACCGACAGAAGTATGCAGCTGCTTAAAGGGGGGGGCTAAAACAACATTTGAATGTACATAGTACGAGACTTAATATGGATGTTTCAATTCGTACATTGTAAGATTTGAACCGAGGACAGTGCATACGGGCAATTATTTCAATTGGCATACTAAGTTTCAAAAGTTGACATTGACTCATTTGTTTGTGCTATTTTGTAGGTCATATGTTTGAATCCACCCAAAAAAATTCTCACTACCATGTTGTTCATCATATACATATGAATTTGTATTAAAAAGTAGCGTGGATACAGTGAAATGTGAAATCCACGTTAGAATTGGAGATCGCTACGTGACACACACTCTAATTCAAATAACTAACTACATGACACACACTCTAATTCAAATAACTAATTATGTGACACACACTCTAATCCACGTTAGCGTGGGTACCGTTTTGATTTTTTTTCAAATAACTCCTCATAAATTAATTTATAGTATCCTCCTGCTCACTTTTATAGGACCTTGAAGACATTTCGACAATGTGCAAAACAGTTCATTTTAAGTTCTCAAACGACTTACAAAAGTGAACGGATGGAGTATCTCGCTTCAATGACTAATTATTGCAAGGAAAACATGGGCATGGTAATACATACAGATTCGCTTGCAAATGAAAGAAGATTCGCTTGCATTCTCAAATGTAGGCAAACCAGGCAGACCAGGGTCGGTCGGTGGACGCTTGCCGGTGCCTTAAAGGCAATCGCTTTGGTCATCACATGTGGGCCAGCCACCGTTAGGCCCACATGTCATGGACACAAAGGCAGGTGCCTTAATGCACCGAAGCATAGTCATCGCGGGTGGTCGCAGTGTCGATGACGCCGAGCACCCAGCCACCCACCCCTCCCCCAAAAAAGGACGACGACAATATAAGTTCGCGCCCACGCTTCCGATTGAAATATTTGGCGCCCCCAATTACAGCCCTGCAAAATCTCTCTCTCCACCGCCCCTTCCGCGCCTGATTGCTCAAATCCTAATTCTCCGCCAACCTCGAATCGCCTCATCTCGCTCTCTTTCCCCACCGTTTCACTCTGTCGGTGGGACGACGACGACGAAGACGATGGTCGCGCTTCACCACCGCACCGAATCTACTCATCTACGCCTCGCCCACCGTGATCGGGTGGTCCACCGACAACGCCGGCCGCCACAACCGACGCGCTTCATGCATACACCAAGTTCCACCGCATCAAAAGCGCTTCACCGACGCCGCCTCCCAGCTCACCGGGCTACTTCACCGAGCACATCGTCGACTCCGCCCACTTCGAGGCGCTAGCTTCACCAACGGTCTGCCCATCGATCAGAAGCGCCGCCGCCACTCAAGATATGCATCGTGCGCTGCCAGCCAACGCCAAAGATCACCCTCAACAGCTCAAGTGATCCGACTCGAGCTAGGAAAGCATGCCCAAACGCCGTCCGAACTAGGTATCCACAAATCACTCCCTTGTGCATCGTTCGACGATGTTTGGATATCCTTTCACCGCTCTCTTAGCTTACACGCCTATGCAACTCGGACTTTAACTCTTATTTCTTCCGAGATATCATCAAACAAGCAAATCCATATTTTAGCGAGCATGACGGCGCTTACGATCTGTACACATCCCGCACAACCTGATAACCTTGTAAGCATCGTCCTCCACAACATCAAGGTCGATTCCTCTTATTTGATCAACCATTCGCCATGTCAAAATGCAGAGGGATGCAAGGAGCACAAGGCCCTGCACATCCAAGCAAGTGGTAACATGGACTTGTACATGGAACATCCCAAGTGCAAGTAGAGCTGCACCGAGTCCTGCATAACGAGCTAGCTGAAGTCCCTCGATTTCATTTAATTCAGACCGCATTCGGTATGATTTGTGTGTAGTGGCTGATCCACTAATTCAAGTTACCAGGCTAACATTTAACTTAAAAATACGAAGGCACTTGCAACCGAAATCAACATAACTTGAGAAATGTGAAGCTACATGCACTTTGAAAACCAGCTAATGATCCAAGTAGTTCAGATTATAAACACTAAATGATGCAAGCACCAAAAACACAAAATGCAACATGGTGTACAAGGACTACAAACATGGTCTGACTGCTTGAATTATTCGCTCCCGCTGAAAATATCGAAGTGTAATTGCACGATAACCAGCGCAAACTGCATATCAATATATCTATCCTTCACAAGTATGCCAATAGTTTCAAACAAAGATTAGAAAAGTATTTATGCTATGTTGTCATGATATGGGGACTTTCCGTAGATGGCCTCGACGCTTCCTCAAGCTATGAAAATGCACTATAATTTGCTTGTCATCAATGCCTGCAAATCTCGCTCTCTCAACATAGTAGATCATCATTAGACACTAAATCCTTCAATGAGCTTGAAAAATGCTTGCATTAGATCCCCATTAGACACTATATGTTCATCACCAGGAGCATGTAAAATGTTTGCATCCAATCCTTCATTAGCAAATTGCTCATTAGACACTTCAGCTCAAGAACATCATGAGCTTGTATGTTTGCACCGAAACTTGATTAGATACTTCAGATTCAGCGTTCAATATTGATTGGGGAGTTATAAAATAAGTAGAAATTTGTTTCATTTTCTCATAGATTCCCTACATACAAGCAGTTTTACAACACCGCCAGTTTAACTATTGGCTAGAAATTGAAGAGTTGAATTAGATATAATCAGGGATGTGATGTACCGCGCTAGTGATGCTACTCTTGCAAGTCGGATCGTCTGCTTGCAAGCTCGATGCCATGCTCGTGTTGCCGCCCTGCCTCCCACGCAGCTACACCTGTGGTTGGATCTTCATCTTCTTGTCGCTCCGCTCGCTTGAAGTCGACGACCGCCTCCAACGAGGACGCGAGGAAGTGATGTATCGGTCCGTCCAACGGCGGCTAGGTTAGGAGCAAACCAGACTGGAGGCTGGAGCGAATGAATTGGGATTTTTTCCTACTGTCGATCGATATGGGAGGTGCTCGTTCGGGCCGCGAGCCTGCTATAGGGCCTGCCTTGCACTTATGTTATTGGCACATCCAAATTGAAACATTTTTCTTCATTTTTTACATTGCCTGCTCGAGTGTTGGGACGAACAAAACTAGCATGGGCCAACCTGGACGACTCAAACTAGGTGCACACTTTCCAGCCACCGAGGGCGTCCCATACCAGCCCCTTATCACTACAAAAAAAGACACATCCGTGACATTTTGGTAACGAAAAAATTTGTCATACATATGACACTTCTATGACGATAATTGTGACAAAACCCAGATCATCATAGATGTGGTGGGCTCCTACTTTATGACAAAAAATCATGACGAAATGGGTTTTTCGTCCTGGCGGCGGGAAGCAGCTGCATGACATTCTTTGTGTCGCCCATGACGAAAAAATCGTGGTAGAAGCGAGGGGAGGAAAATTTCGGGAGTTCCTGCTACGTGGAGGTCGGGGTCGAAGCGATGCGCTGCTTTCTCGTACACGACGCTGGTGTGCGTAGGCGTTATTCTAATCAACCTCGAAGCGAGGTATTGGGCTCTAATCGAACCCGAAGCGACAGACCGCAGGCTACGCTACATTAAACCCGAGCGATCGATCGATGGTCGTTAATCGAACCCGACGAGCGATTCTTCGCCATCGCCGCTAATCAAGTCGATCGATGGGATGAAACAGGAGCGCTATGGGGGGTTTGATGAACAAGGAGCGGTGGCGTTGTCTCCGATGAACAGACCCCGTGGTGTGGTGGAGGGCTGATGAACAGACGGTGGAGGGTGCCCGTGGAGGGTGGATGAACAGAACCCGTGGGTGGAGGGCTGATGAACAGAGGTGGTGGAGGGGTGCCCGTGGAGGGGTGGTTGAACAGACCCCGTGGTGTGGAGGGCTGGATGAACAGGACGGTGGAGGGGTGGTTGAACAAGAGCTCGTGGAGTAGCGACGGTGGAGGCCGGATGAACAGGAGCACGTGGAGGCTGGATGAACAGGAGCCCGTGGAGGCCGGAGGAGGTCGACGGTGGATGAAAGAGCTTGTGGAGGCCGGAGGGGTCAACGTGGAGATGAACAGATCCGTGGAGTCCTGCTTATGCACGCCACACCCTCCGGATGAACAGACTCCTGCTTCGACCGTAGCGCCCAACACAAGTCCGCTTCTTCTGCTTTGTGGTACACCACACCCTCCCGATCAACAGACTCTGCTTCACCGTAGGAGGTCCGCTTCTCCGCTTTATGCGGTATGCCACACCCTCCCGATCAACAGACTCTGCTCGACCGTAGAGGAGGTCTGCTTCTCCGCTTCGCGCACGCCACACCCTCCCGATCAACAGACTCCTGCTTCGACCGTAGGAGGTCCGCTTCTCCGCTTCACGGCACGCCAGCCTCGCTTCCATCGCTTCTTCCGCCCAAGCCTCCTGGCGAACACGACCACGCATTCTTCCGACCCAGCTCGCTGCTCTCCCGGCGAACACGACGCATTCCGCTGTTCTCCCATGAACACACGACGACGCTTATTTCTCCGCTCCGACCCAGCCATGTCAACAAGCCTCGCCAGACGATGCGCAAGTAGGCGCTCAAGACCTCCGCCTGATGTACACATACATGCCAAGATTTTCTTTCTGCACCCTCGCCGTCAGATGTAACTGCAGATGCTACGTAGAGCCTCTACTACACACGGCGCCGTCTACATCGACCAAGATATATGTATCGCACATCGCTCACACCAGAATGACAACGCCACGACGCTCGACTCGTGTGGGTCCCGACCGCCGTGCACTTCCTTGCGCGCGAAGATGTAGTCGTGGGTCCCAGCAGTCCGGCAAACGCTTTTTTCGCGAATACGGTGGCCCGACCGGTGGGTCCCCGCGCCGTGAAGGAATAATTATTTTGCACGTAATAAGGAGGCACTTCTTGTTGCGCGTGGACCCACGTCAGCCTCTCCACGCATACCCACGCCCGATGGAAGTCGCCTGACCACGCTGACCACGCTTCGGGCCGAGAGCACCGTGGCGTGGACGACGGCGAGGCCCAGAAAGGGGACGACGGGAGCCGGGAAGACGCGTAGTGGAAGCCCTCCGCTGGAGAGGAGTACGAGGGTTCATTGGTCTCGCGCATGTGTGAGGCTGCCATCACTGCAGGCCGGCCAGGTGGGAATAGTATGGGCGTGAGGCCTCCGAGCAGCAGAGCCGCCACGGGAGGCATGGAGCATGCGCACGACCGACACGCTTGGGCGGCTAGAGCAAGAAGACCAGAGGTTGAAGAAGCACCACGGCCGCTTGGTTGACATCGTGACGCCATCGGAGCTAGAATCGCTCATATTGACTAAGCTGACAAAGCCCTCCGTCCCCGCCAACTTTGTTGGCCCATTAAGTCATCCTCCCACTATGGTGGGTCCCATCTAGCTGGGGTGTATTCATTTTTTGTGCGTAATAAGGAGGCACTTCTATGCAAGAAGATATAGCTGGTGGTCTGATATCCGGAGGAACGTTTCTGAATACAGAGGCCCTTCTGTGGGTCCCACTGTCCGTCCTCGCAAACAAAAGGGAAAGAAAATCAAAGACTGGGAAGGCGATGTAACAAGCTAGTGTACCAAGAAAGAGACGCTACAAGTTTTAGAAAAAGAAAGACGGTTCTCGTAGCTAGTTTGAATCCAAACCTAGACTATGACTATATATGGTGCTATGCTACTCGCAAGTAATGAAACCGACATATCCAACGCTCGCTTCTCCTTCTCTACTTACTCGCTTGCATCGAAGCTCGCCGCAAGAACTATGTCCGCCGGTTGCTCGCCCACCGCTCTTCAGCAGATAACAACCAGATATGCGCCAAGTCTCAACCTGCATCATCGCCGTGGGTCTCATCACACCTCGTAAGACGCCGCACCGCAGCCGATTGCTCATCGCAACCACCGCTGCGGTGTGGTGCCACTATCGCAAATCACGCAGAGTCATTTGTCGCGCCTCAACCACAATCCGCAACCCGGCCGAGTCTTCTACAAATGCCCGAATCATGGGGTAATAATATGTTTAAGTGTTGTTCGCTGCCAGCTGCTGATTTTTAATAGTTTGTTGATGATCTACCAATTTGATTCGTAGAAAAGGGAAGATTCGTGATTTGTATTATCGGAAGTTCGATGTGGGGAATGCAACTATGCTGATTATTTGTTAGCCGAGGAATCCCAATACCAAAGAGGTTGGGGTGTTGGACAAGTAATCAAGGAACGATGTAAGAGGAAGATGCAGAGCGTAGGTTAAAGATGCGTCCTTCCGATCATGGCACAACAATGCTGAACGGCCTTGGCAGGAATGAGGAGATGAAAGAGCTTGTGAAGATAATGGGCAAAATCGATGTGCTCAGAGGATATTGTCTCTTTATTTGCCAATGTAGCACCGTGATGTATTCAAGGGTATTAATGAGCACTTTGTGAAACTAGTAATGAATGAAACCTGTAGCAGGGGGCGAGTGTTTTGAACATCTAATGATTTCTATTAACGGAAATCAGGGGTATCCCTTTGCTCATATAAAAATAAAGCGAGGCCCCCTCGGTCAGTTTGTTCTCATTCAAGACGCCGAGCAAATTGCAGTCCAACAAAAACTATGTCATCAAATTAAGTTTCAACCAAATATGAGTACAACTAAACAACAATGTCATCATGTTTTAGTTGTCATACAATCACCAAACACAAATCAGCATACATAACAAGTGATTTCTCACAAAGAAAATACTAAACAACATGTTCATCAGTTTCATTGTCATAGCAAACACAATTTCACATAGTAGATAAAAACGCCTTCCGAGCAAATACGAAAAAGCAATGTAATCATCATCCGCAGCAGAGGCCAACATCTTCGCCATGTGTATCATCAATCGTAATTCCCCACGGTGTCATCTTTTCTTGTCCTCAACGCCCCGAACGCTTTTCTTGATAACTTTGTATGTCCACAAAGACGAAGCAATCTTTTCCGGCCATTGACGGATGGTTCTCAAAGATATTAGGAACATCTTGTTATCTTGTACATTAGGAGCAGTAAGCATCATCTTGTTGTGCAACTTCATTAAACGAATTCTCCGCTCAAACCTTTGCAATACTTCCAATCGCAGGCAAATGTGTCTTCCAAGAAAAATATCTGTTGCTTGATTTGCCAAAATAAAAGGCTCATTGGTCCGGACGCCTTTGACATTGATGGATTTGAAATAATCATCAGCCTGGTTTTGCATCCCGGAAAACAGGTTATACCAACGAAGACAAAGTAACCACAACCGATGATCCTAAACGAGATATACCAATAACAATGTCTTATGTTAGCATACATTTCAGCTTTTCTTTTATACGATCCGCGCTCATGATGGCACTGTTTTGTGTCTTCCTTGCTCGGAAGGGTGTTGTAGCCACATCTCCAACAACGAAGATTCATAATGTCTTACCCGAGTATCGTGACCCATTGCTAGTGATAAAGGGCATCATCAATCCCGCCCATCCTCCCGCATCTTCTTAACCTATGGTTAGAAAATAGACAAGTTGATCATCTTATGTACTCAATATATTAAAAACTGACAAGGCACTTCAAAAGCTTACATGGTTCTTGAACCATTTCGCAAATCCTACCATAACCAGTTTGTCAATGTTTCTGGATTTTGCAGCAAGAATCCTTGTAGATGCTGCACAACATAGTGATTGCGCCAAACATCTAAATATATAAGAATGTGCTGCAAGTTTAGTAGATTACATGTATAAGTTGCAAGATGCACTTACTTGATATAAGGTAGTATCTTAGGACTTATTCAACACATACCAAAACCATTTTGTCCAAATCTTTAGGTTTGTCCTCTTGTCGACTCTTCCTCGTAACTCCAACAAAATAATCGAAAACATTGAGCCCGGATTGTCTTCACCCACCTCTTTGCTAAGTGATCACCTGTTTCAATGTATTTTGAGCAGAATGTCAACGCTTCATAGCAATGTAGGCCTCTCAATGGAACCCTCGGTTCTAGCTCGTTCTAACATAGCCCTTGAAAGTGCCTACCGCTTTCAATAGGGTACATCCAGCCATACTGCATCGACCTTTAAGTAGTGTCTCATCGTAGATGAACAGCCAAATGAACCATCACATCAAAGAAGGCTAGAGGAATATCTTCAAGGTCGAAAGGATAGTTGGTATCTTGTCTCTAAGACGCCCAAAGATCTATCCCGATATTCCTACGCAGAGTTCCCTCAAGAATTGTCCCAACTCGCAATGCTCAGATAAGTCGTATGCCCAACTCTAAGGACAATAGGTAAAACCCTTTGAAGTAGGACGGCATATGAGTTTTCAACCCTTGTACATGTTTCCATCTGCACCGACTCTCCTTTCGGGTTGGAAGCAAATCCATGTGGAATCTCACACGTGACAGACCTCAGAATTCTTTTCTTTTACCTTGTCCAAGACGCATACACCGGTGCCATATCCCGTGGTTTACCTTCATCTTGCACCGCAAACCTTCGATACCCGTGTGTCAAATCAATCCTAGATTTTAAGGTATCTTTCGCCTTGCCTTCAATATTAAGAAGTATGCCGATAATGTGTCACATATATTTTTCTCGATGTGCATCACATCAAGATTATGCCCAGATCCAAATCTTTCCAATACTCCAAGTCCCACAAAGTGGACCTCGGTAAACAATAATCTCTCTTCTCCCCGCCATGCTTCCTTTTCCTCTACCATTATCGGATGGTTTCCGTGTAATATGCCCGACCTTCTCTAATTCCACTTGCAACTCATCGGCGGTGAGCCCTTTAGCATCACGTTTTCATGCTTTGCATTGAACACATGTCTTTGGTATTTTCTTGAAGCGGCTTGTCCTTGGCAAGGAAACCGTGTCCAATGTAACAGATCTTGCTAAGTATTGAGTATGCCAATGATTCGTCACAAATAACACATGCATTGTAACCATGTGTCGTCACCTCGACATAGTGCCTAAAGCCGATAATCATGGATGCACCAAATTATAACAAGACGCAAAAAAAGAAATCAGCTGGTGCTGCATATAGGTCTCGAAAGAGAACACCCTTCCATAGCAGTTGAAGTTCCTCCACAAGAGGCTCCATGAACAAATCAAAATCCTTTCCGTGACTTTTTGGACCTGGATGAGCAAGGCCATCATGTAGTTTGATTCTTTGGTGCGTATATTTGGAGGCATGTTGTAAGGGATAACAAGCACCAGCCACATGCTATATGTGGCCCGTCCAAATGGGTTAAATCCATCCGCTAAGCCAAGTCTAATGTTTCTCGGTCACAGAAACTCTTTGTGTTTATCATTGAAGCTTTTCCAACTCACTACCATGAGATGGATGGCTCATTACATTCGATCTTCAGACTCTGGTTCCTAGAATGCCACAAGACATCCTCTCTTGTTTCAAAGATCATGAAACAACCTCTCAATCTTGGTGTAATTGGAAAATGTCTCGTAACATTATGAGGAATCCTCTTCAAGCATCGCCATCTTTCCATCTTGATGATTTGCATTTCGGGCATTCACTTGTTGGCATAATCCTTCCAAATGTAACACAATTATTCTTACAAACATGGATCATATCAATCCAATTCCAACTCCACGAAGGAAATTCTTCATTTTATCAGAGGGTGTGGCAAGGACGATCTGGGAAAGATTCATGGAAAGCAACATCGGATCGAATGATTTGTTGGTCATCCGCCGATGTCTTCACCAAGAAAGGTGACCATAGCTGAGAATACGCAGTTATTTCGGGTGACAGAACGTTGCATTGTTCCAACATGCGGGCCCACCGCTTTCTTCCGCAGTGAAAGTTCACGATGCACGAGCATTTCGTAGCATTGTTTCAATGTTGGTCAAACTCACGCTCCGCCCCACCACCTCCTCCTCTTCCACGAGCATCGTGATCAAGATGGTGATCTGCTGCTTCCACGTAGTCAATAACATTGACGCTCACAGCTTCACCATGATGAACCCACCTAGTATATGTGACCGACATCCCATACAAGTGTAGATGATTTTGCACAGCTTGATCGGGGTCTTGTAACTAATTCATACAACTCTACAGCAGAGCACATCTGATTTCGACCACCGCACAGTCTGATAAATTCATGAAGTTTCAACCCCCCATAT
>JAHIAM010007747.1:0-14352 GCA_021605205.1 Aegilops longissima | reverse complement strand
TGAAGTATGTCTAGAGGGGGGGTGATTAGACTACTTGACCAATTAAAAACTTAACCTTTCCCAATTTTAGACTTTGGCAGATTTTAGCTATCTTTGCAAGTCAACAATTTTAGCAATTCAAGCAAGCATGCAAAGAGTATAAGGCAGGGAAAATAAAGCATGCAACTTAAGAATGTAAAGGAAGGGTTTGGAGAATTCAAACGCAATTGGAGACACGGATTTTTTGTCGTGGTTCCGATAGGTGGTTCTATCGCATCCACGCTGATGGAGACTTCAACCCACGAAGGGTAACGGTAGCGAGTCCACGGAGGGCTCCACCCATGAAGGGTCCACGAAAAGCAACCTTGTCTATCCCACCATGGCCATCGCCCACCTAAGGACTTGCCTCACTAGCGTAGATCTTCACGGAGGCGATCTCCTTGCCCTTACAAACTCCTTGGTTCAACTCCACAATCTTGTCGAGGCTCCCAAGTGACACCTAGCCAATCTAGGAGAAACCACTTCCAAGAAGTAACAAATGGTGTGTTGATGATGAACTCCTGTTTTGTGCTTCAAATGATAGTCTCCCCAACACTCAACTCTCTCTCAAGGATTTGGATTTGGTGGAAAGAAGATTTGAGGAAAGCAACTTGGGGAAGGCTAGAGATCAAGATTCATATGGTTGGAATGAAATATCTTGGCCTCAACACATGAGTAGGTGGTTCTCTCAGAACGTAAGTTGGAAGTGTAGGTTTGTTCTGATGGCTCTTCCACTAATGAAGAGGAGGTGGAGGGTATATAGCCTCACACAAAATCTAACTGCTACATACAATTTACCAAACTCGTGGGACCGAATCATCAAACTCGTTGGACCGATTTAGTAAACCTAGTGAATGTTAGGGTTTTCGTGGACCACATGCAACTCGGTAGGACCGATATGGTTAGGGTTAGGCATAACGTAATCTCGGTGAAACTGACATACAAACTCGTGAGACCGAATTTGTAATTAGCTAACCAGAGTTGGTCGTAAACTTGGGACCGATTTGCTTTTCTGTGAGACCAAAAGTTACAAAAGGAAACAAGAGTTTACATTGTAATCTCGTGGACCGATCACTCAGTTAGACCAAAACGTTATTAAGGGAAACAGAGAGATTATAATCCTTCTCGTGAGACCGAGATCCCTATCGGTGAGACCGATTTGCCTAGGGTTTGTGGCGTGGCTATGACATCTAACTCGTGGGCCTGGATAGAAAGAATCGGTAGGGCCGAGTTTGATTTTAGGTTTAGGTCATATGTGGATGTGGAGGAAAGTAGTGGAGGGTTTTGGAGCATATCACTAAGCACATGAAGCAAAAGGCTCATTAAGCAACACCTCATCCCTCCTTGATAGTATTGGCTTTTCCTATAGACTCAATGTGATCTTGGATCACTAAATGTAAAATGTAGAGTCTTGAGCTTTTGAGCTTGAGCCAACCTTTTGTCCTTGATATTTTGAGGATCCACTTTCATTATCCATGCCATGCCATTCATTGAGCTTTCCTGAAATATTTGTCTTGGAATAGCATTAGCTCAATGAGCTATATGTTGTTATGAATTACCAAAACCACCTAGGATAGTTGCACTTTCAATCTCCCCTTTTGGTAATTGATGACAACATATAGATCAAAGCTTCACAAATGATAATAAAATTTGAAAACATCGTCGCTTTGAGAAGTATGTGATAAGCAAGAGCTCCCCTAAATTTGTGCATAGTAATATTTGCTTTGGACTAAAATGCACAAGGAATTAGGCTCATGGGTTACTCTTCCATGTCACATACATCTTGGTGGAGCGCCAAAATAAAAAGATTGAATACATGCACTCATCACCAAGCAAAGTGAATGATCATAAAGGATAAGTAAGATAATATCATAACGAGCATAAGTGTAGCTTATGATCAAACACATGATCATCAATGTCTCGTAATTGCATAGTATCTCAAACAATCAAAAGCAAAAAAGTTCAACCAAAAAGACAAGAGAGAACAAAAGCAAATCTCTCTCTCCGGTTTTTGATCTATACATTTTTTCCCCTTTGGCAACAAGTTCCAAAAGTTCCTAGAAAATGCATAGGACTATATCGCCTCTCGTGCTTGGTCTTCGGTGGTGGTGGTGTCCGAGAACTCCAAGAACGGGCTTCCCAATGGAAGGGAAGGAGTTGGTGCCGGCTGGTGGTGCCGGAGTCAGAATGAGCCGATGAAGTGACTCGTTCTTGAATCGGCCTCAGCCTGATCTCCGAGCTCATGGCACTGGAAAATGCATCACCTTGTCCCCCCTTCCTCCTCCGGATGTCATCCCTTAGCTGCTCCACAAGATCAATCTCGCCATTTTGACATCAAGATCATAGAATTTTTGTTCCATGATTCTTTCCGTGCTCTGGTTTTGAGTTAGGGGCCAACCCTTCCAATCCGCAGAGTTGATGCTATCAAGTAACCAAGCTGCCCGCTTGTTCTTTAGAAAGTATTCAGATGCCCTGCCTTGAGTTGGCATCTTGGCAGCCTTCTTTCCTTGCTTTCTCCTTTTTGGCGCTTGTAATCGATGATGGTTCATTCTCCCATGACAACTTGATTGTCCTCAAAGTCGGATAGAGAACCATGTGTTCCTTTATCCAAATTGATACTTTCCGGCTCCATCTTTGAGTTAATCAACCTAACTGGGGGCATATCCACAACCCTCTTCCTGGTCTCGCTTGCCCTCTTGATAGTTTCAACTATGAGGTCATGACTTTGAATTTCGAGGCACATCAAAATGTGAAGCAAATTGATTGCATGCCCTCCGATCATGTTGTGGTCACCGATTTGGGCAACAACGGGCCTTAGGATCCAGCTTGATTGTAGGCAGCCCCGAATAAAAAATGAACTGATCCAAACTTGAAAGGACTCAAGGCATCATCGGGATCTCCTTGTACATCCGTGACATTGAGTTGTGACCCATCTTCTTCTTGGCATAAATGTCCAAGTCATCTTCATTTTCCTTTGGGGCATTGATCGATTTGCCCATTCCCATGGTTGATTGGTATCTTCCCTTCCGACATCCAAACTATCCCGCCATTGTAGAATTGCATAATGAGCTCCATTCCAATTTGTGAGCTTTCCCACAAAATCTGAACTCCACAAGCATCAAGCTGTCATACACCCGGGATAGTGTTCTGATTCTCCCGAATGTAGGTCCAAACCCACCTCATATCACAAACTATGGGCTTTTATCCAATAAGATGGTCTCATAGAAGTCCCGCTGCTCCTTGGTGTGGAACCCGTAATCTGAGTCCTTCTCCGGTGGCATATGGATCCGACTTTTCCATAGCCTCAACCCTTGATTCTCCTGATCTTCATGTTCTCACCCGGATGAGCATCTTGTGGTCCGGGATCTTGGGTTTGAGCTTCCTTAGGACCTGCCCTTCTTCATCTTCCTCAAGATCAACCTTGGCATTGGAGCCTTGTTCTTCTAAATTGCCGGGTATACTCCGGTATTCCTCTTTGGTGCACCTTGGGCTTGGGGCAGCTTTGGGTTCGGTTGCAGCCCCGATTTTATGGCATCACCCATCGCCTTTTGTGCCTTGGGTGCCCAAGAACTCCTTCTTCTTCCTCTTCCTCCATCATAGAAGGTTTCCCAATCACTCGCCATGGTCTTCTTGACCTTTCCTTCCTTTTCTTTCCTTCAAAAAGAGGTTCTTTGGGTTGGGATTCCAAAGAAGCTTGGAGGAGGCTCGGCTTTGGACATTGGTTGTCTTCCCTGGCCTTTTGATCTTCATTCCGGCTTAATCATTGAGTTGTACTCCTTCAGCACTTTCTTTGAATGGCCTCATCCTCACTGCCACATAATCCTCATCCTCGACCGAGGTCTTCTTCTTCCTTGTCCTTGTGGGCCTTGGGCAAATTGCGGGAGTTTTCCCCCTCATCTGAGCTGCTAGAGGGACTAGTGCCTCACCATGTGAATTCTCTTCCCGACTTGCCTGGCCACTTTGGTCCGACATGCCGCTTAATCGATCCCGACCTCGGAATAGTTATAGATGAGGTAGAGTGGATGAGCCACAAAATGCAGAGATTTTTGCAAAAGAATGATTCAAAAACTTAGTTTTAGTTTTCCAAGAAAGCATTTCAGATCTACCAATTTTAAACTGGTGATACCAAGCAGTTTTGGAACCTAAACTAGTGAACTCCCAACCAAGTCACAGCTTGGGGCACCAAGTCTGCTAGGGTTTCACAAAGTTCTAAAATCGGTCACACCGATTTGTAATTCTTTCCGACCGAGACTTTAGTGCAATGGCATTAGCTAAATCGGTGGGACCGAAGTTTTTCAACTCTGGGTCCGAGATGGTTTCAAGGAAACCTAACCCTAAATTTTCGAATCACAACCTATTCTAAGGATTGTTTTGACTGGATAGAAGTGTTTCAATCGTGGCAAGATGCATTACAACATGATGTGCTGAGAATCGGACGAGGATAGCCACGTTGATCAAGTTCATACCCTAGTTCCGGGAACTCACTACGGCGGCAACGGCGGAGGAGAATTCCTGACGGCGGGGAGACCAGAAGGAGGCGGCCGAAGAAAGTCGACGATCCGAGACCCCAGTAAGGAGAGCGAGCTATGGCTGGTGAGAAGTTTTGAGAAAGTTTTCCAAAAAATGTCCGTAGATATATAGCCCGACATGCCTGGTGACCGAAGTTGAATACTGGGGCACCGAGATGCATAACTAATAAATTAAAAGAACTCGGGTGACCGAAGTTAAAATCGGTTGCACCAGATTGAAAACCTAGATTGACTTAGTAATCTCGGATGACCAAATGGAGGAACGGTCACCAAAAATCACAAAGAAGTTTTGGAAGTTTAAGTCTATGAAATCGGGACCCGGTCCTCACAAGTGGTTAGAATCGACTTGATCAAATTTTGTGATGTAGCATAAAGAGTTTGAGACGAGAAAAGCAAGATAGCTAGAGAAGGTTTTAGGCATCCTTGTCCATCCACTTGGCCAAAGAAAAGAAACCAACCAATCAAAACAACAAGTGGATGTCCTAATGAGTAAAATATGCAACCAACATGCTCACAAATAAAATGACAAATTAAATATGTGACAAAGCATGCACAACCAATTCTAGCATCTATCAAAAATAGGCGATGACTAGGTCATCTATATATGAGTATATTGATTTAGGAGTCAAATGAGAACATTTGATCATAGGTCATACTCATCGCTTAAGCTCAAGTGGGTTACCACTTTACATAAAGAATTTATGTGTTCACATCATTAGAGTTGCTTTGACTCAACTTAGAGTTAAGCCCCTAGATGTGAGATCCCCTTAGAGGGATAAACTAACTTGGGTTGTCGTGATGACTTCATGTAGGTGTTGAAGATGGGATGCTCAATGTTGATGTAGATCTTTGGAGCAATCCTTGGAGTGAGTTGCACTTTCAATACCTACACGGGTTAGTCCCACAAGGAACAAACAAGAATATCCATAGACATAGAGTGATGCACACAAAATGATGTCCATGAAAACATTAGGTTACCTTGTCCCTTGCCTTACCAACATGAGGGTTGTGACTGAACTAGTGCAAGATATGGAAGTTGATTGCACTTGTCCTCGATAATGATATGAGTGAAAAATGTTGGCGAGTCACCCTCAAGAATCTCTAGTTCTTCTTCTTCGATCCACATCATCTTGATGGGAATCCTTGGGTAGTAGTGTGCTTGATGAAGTAGAACTTGACGTAGTCTTGGGAACCCACTTGCCAAGGCCTTAGGTGCTTCTTCAAATGCATCAATCTTTCTTGAAGCTTGTCCTTGCCTTTGTTCTGTGGTCTTGTGGTGGAAGATCATCTTGTGCTTGTGTTCCTGAAGGAAGTAGGATCATACTTCTTGTTGAGGAACAAACTTCGCCTTGGGGTATTGATCTTCTTCCCACTCAACTCCATTGGCATTGAACTTTCGCTCAAAACCAACACCTTGATTCTTCCGTGCTTCCTTGCTATGCATAATTTCCTCAAATTGCTTACTCCCGCAAGGCTCTTGTATACACCTTTCTATAATCCTTCAATAAGTTGTTTCTTGCTCAAGTGTAACTTGCTAAGAGAACCATTAGTGGAATCAAGAGAACTACTAGAAGCAACAATATTGTATTTAGCATTGTTATTGTTACTACTAGAAGAAGAATCTTTCTTGTTCTTGTTACTAGACTTGACTTGAGGCATGTAAGTAGATAAGAGTAAACGCTTGGCAATGAAGAAGAACTTTTCACGGAGATCATCATTGATTGCTTTTAGAACTCATGCTTTGCTCAAGATTGAGCTTTTCAAAGCGAATCATGAGCCCTTAAAAGTTCTCGATGGTCTTCAAGATAGTTCATGAGCTAACTTAAGAGTGTTTAGTTCTTTAGGACGCTCAATCTTCTCCTTATCATTGTCATTCGTTTCATCTTCATTAGCATGATTAATTGACGTTCATCATAGTATTCATCACTAGAGTTGTCAACAAGTAAATCATCATCACTAGCAAGTCATCTTCATCACTATTAAAATCAACATACTCGGGTGTGTTACCTTAGGACCTTGGCCATGAAGCATCTTCCAATTCCTTCATTTGGTGATTCAAATATGTCGAGGGTTGGTTGACCAAGTCCAAACCGCAACACCTTCATCTTGAGTGTGTCGAGTCGAGTGATAGCTTCTTGAGTGATTGTCGAGTCTGAGCCGGATACCCATTCACCAACATGAGCTTGATGTCTTCGCTTGTGTAGCTCTTTGATGACTTGTCCTTCCTTTCCTAATCCTTGCTTCTCCGTGAGGTCTTCGCTCATAACCATCATCTCTACTCCTTCTCTCTTGGTGGTGATTCTTCTCTTCTACTTCTTCTTGGGAGAATCTTCTTCTTTGTAGGGTGCCGACACTCATTGAATAGTGTCCTGTCTCCCAAATTGTAGCAATTGGCGCCTCGACTAGAAGACTTTTGTCATTGTAGGACCTTGACTTGGAGCTTCTTTCTTTGCTTCTACTCTTGTAGAATTTGGAAGTTCTTCACCATTAAGCTCAATTCTTCATTGAAGGTTTGTTTTCACTTGATGATTGGGGACTTACATGAGGCTTTGTAAGCACCAATCGACTTGTTGTGAAGTTCCTCCTTATCCTTGAGTGACATCTCATGAGCAACAATTCTTCCAATGACTTCCGCTGGTTTGAGATCTTTGTAATTTGGCATCATTTGGATCAATGTGCACACGGTATCATATTTTCCATCCAATGCTCTTAGGATCTTCTTGATGATGAATGTCGATCATCTCTTCACTTCCTAAGCCGCAATCTCATTTGTGATAAGAGCAAGCCTAGAGTACATTTCAGCGACACCTTCACCATCCTTCATTTTGAACTTGTCAAGTTGATTTGGAGCACATCCAACTTGGATTCCTTGACGGAGTCGGTACCTTCATGCATATCAATCAAAGTATCCCAAATTTTTGCATTCTCAAGACGGTTGATTTTGTTGAATTCTTCGGGCACAACCGTGAAGAGGATATCAAGCTTGATTGTATTGCAACATCTTCAACTCTTCCGGACTAGCTTCACGGTTCGGTTCTTCCCATTAAAGAATTCACCTTGCAAGTCAATACAACACAATAGCCCAAACAGGGTTATGTCCAGAATATGCATTTTCATCTTATGCTTCCAACTAGCAAAATTAGTGCCATCAAAGTAAGGACCTCTATGGTGATAATTTCGCTAGACGCCATCTCCTAGGTTGTGAAACCAATATGACCACTAAAGCTATGGAAATCAAAGCAAATGGAGACCAAAGCTCGATACCACTTGTAGGACCTTGAAGTATGTCTAGAGGGGGGTGATTAGACTACCGACCAATTAAAAACTTAACCTTTTCCCAATTTTAGACTTTGCAGATTTTAGCTATATTTAATCAAGTCACAATCTTCACGAATCAAGCAAGCATGCAAGAGTATATAGGCAGCGAAAATAAAGCATGCAACTTGCAAGAATGTAAAGGGAAGGGTTTGGAGAATTCAAACGAATTGGAGACACGGATTTTTTGTCGGTTCCGATAGGTGGTGCTATCGCATCCCACATTGATGGAGACTTCAACCCACTAGGGTTAAAGCATGCCGAGTCCACAGAGGGCTCCACCCAGAAGGGTCCACAAAGAAGCAACCTTGTCTATCCCACCATGGCCATCGCCTCTTAAGGACTTGCCTCACTAGCGTAGATCTTCAATGAGGCGATCTCCTGCCTTACAAATTCCTTGGTTCAACTCCACAATCTTGTCGGAGGCTCCCAAGTGACACCTAGCCAATCTAGGAGACACCACTTCCAAGAAGTAACAAATGGTGTGTTGATGATGAACTCTGCTTTGTGCTTCAAATGATAGTTCCCCAACACTCAACTCTCTCTCACAGGATTTGGATTGGTGGAGAAGATTTGAGGAAAACAACTTGGGGAAGGCTAGAGATCAAGATTCATATGGTTGGTGTCGTGTCAAACCGCGGATCTCGGTAGGGGGTCCCGAATCCATGCCTAGGGCGGATGGTAACAGAGACAAGGGACACGATGTTTACCTGTGTTCGCCCTCTTGATGGAGGTAAAACCCACGCCCGCTTGATTGATATTGATATTGTGGATGTTTACAAGAGTGGATCTACCAAGATCAAGGAGGCTAAACCCTAGAAGCTAGCCTATGGTATGATTGTAAGGGTTGTTGGATTGTAGTCCCACGGACTAAAGCCATCCGTTTATATAGACACCGGAGAGGGCTAGGGTTACATAGAGTCGGTTACAATGGTAGGAGATCTACATATCCGATCGCCAAGCTTGCCTTCCACGCTAAGGAAAGTCCCATCCGACACGGGTGAAGTCTTCAATCTTGTATCTTCATAGTCTTGGAGTCCGGTCGATGATGATAGTCCGCAAATGATAGTTCGGTGATGATGGTAGTCCGCTATCCGGACACCCCCTAATCCGGACTCCCTCAAGAGTCTCGAACCAGGCTTCAATGACGATAAGCCCGGCGTATATTGCTTGGCATTGCAAGGGGTTCCTCCTCCAAATGATAGAAGATTGTGAACACCAGATAGTGTCCGCTCGCAAAATAAATTCCACATTCCACCGTAGAGAGAATAATAATATATAACAAGTTCAATATGTCGACGCTTTCCGTGGCATGACGCCACACCACTACCAAGCCATTACTCGAATTGTTTTTTACTTTACCACCTCAAGATTTAGCGGTGCTTTTGGCACGCCTTGTCGGGCAGATCGTGTTTTCCCTTTAATCGGGATTCTCATCAATACGGGCGTAGAATCTAACCGCCGCTTCCGCCACGCCTATCGAGGACGAGTCCCAAACGGTCACGAGACGGCTCTGGTATCCTCCTATTTATAACGGGACCAAGGCTCGCTTTTTCTTCAATCTTCCATCGAATCCTTCCATGCTCCAAGTTCCAGCACCTAGAGCCCCAGATTCGAGCGCTTGGACCTTCAACATGTCCGGTTCCGACCTCTAGGTGGACGCCTCCCCACACGGAGGAGGAGTGCTAAAGCTGCGGAGGCCGGCACTGCCTTACGAGATTTCAGACAAAGTTGCTCCGCCAAGGGCAGGCCATCCCCACCCCGAGCCCGGCGAGTATGTCGCCTTCAGATCCCACCTCCGCCGGGGTTTAGGCTTCCGATGGATCCTTTGTGAGAGGGCTCATGTTTTACTATGGGTTGGAATTCACGACTTGGCCCGAGTCCATCCTCCATATATCCGCATTCATTGTCATCATGGCTTCCTCCCCACCCCACACTTCGCCTGTGGTAAGACTTTAATGTGGCGCCAAGATGATCGGGGCGCCAGGAGGTTGGGCGGCCTAAGTAGGAGGGCCGATGCCCTGGGCCCGGCTCCTTCTAAGAGGAGCTCCCTGGGCAAGAGTGGTTCTATATTACCCTCCGAGGGGCCGCAGAAAAGCCGCCACCCTTATTCCGCCTGGACCTCCACGACGATTGATGTCGTGGGTCAAGAGGCTCAACTGGGGCCACAAAGGACGTGGCCTACCCAGGGCGATTCAGATCTTAACAGGGAGATCGATATGGTGGTGGTGATGCAAGTATGCAATTAGGCCTTTCCCCGCAAACGCCGCCCTTCCGCTATGGGAGTTCAACCGAGGGCCCACGGATTCTTCAACACTTCATGGGTATGACGCCTCGAGATGTATAACTTATTCTTCGGATCGCAAGAGGTGCGCCCGAATGACCGAGGATGCGGACTAAGCTGCAATCGCCGGATACTCGTAAGTAGTTCCAAGTCCGACATACCGCTTGTTTGCCTTTTCGATGATCCGCTTATGACCGATCTCCTTCACAGGAGTGGATAGCGGAAGCAAAATTAAACGGTGTCCGCCCCTCCCCCGAGACCGCCGGATCCTGCTGGTCCGGATGCTTGAGGTTGCGCTCGGAGGAAAGCAAGGGAAAGGGAAAGCTACGCCCGCCTAAGGAGGTTTTGAACAGGGGGATCGAGAATCCTCCTACCAAGGGGAGAAGAGGACTGCCCCGAGGACCTGGAAAAAGCCCAAACGGGGAAGAAATTCGCCGAGGGTCCTGGCCGGGAGGCCCCGCCGCACAATCTCCCTTAATGAGCCAGCCTCCAACGAGCCGTAAGTAGAAAGAAAGGAGTTTTATAATAAGGGACATCCCTATTTGTGCTTCCGAGGATAACTAAAGTTTTTACCTTGTAGTTCGGATCTCCGCCCTTCGCAGATGAGCTCGCTTCGGGGACCTTCGTCCGAGATGATAGAGAGCGAGACGCCCGTCCGGGCGCCATTGATAGGGCGAACGAGCTCAAGTGTCGCCACGAGGGAGCCCCGGTGTGGCAAAGCCGATAGTTCGCGCCAATCGGTGTACGGTCAAGGATTCGCTTGAGAAGGCGTTTATCTCGTAAGATCACGCATTGATGAGCATGGTGATTGAAAGGATTTCGTCACCAAGGCGGTTGCATGATGCCGCCAGAGTTTACCGCGGGTTTGAGGTACGAAAATGACACACCTTTTAACAGCTTTCAATAGAATGCGCCTATAGATAGTAGCCCCGAGACTCGAGGTTGTCGATATCGACAAGCCGAGGATCAAAATCGCAGGTTTAAATTCCCGTGGTCGATGGTGGGGTCATCCGGGGCCAGCCGGATCAGGAGTTGCTGAACTAAAGCGGCAACTTGATGTGGGATGCGACATCGCACGATCAACAAAGCGACTTGATGAGTCGCAAGGTAAGTGTTATCACGTCACGGGTAAGGGAGCCAAAGCCAACCCTTACAATATGTGCGTGAAATGCAGAAGTGCCATGCCATGGAGAGTCTTCGGCTGAACTTGCTCGCCAAGGAGCAGGCCGAAGGAATAATGCGCAGCCTCAGGGCGCCGAGGAGTTAGCGGCCGAAATCACCCGGAGCAGGAAGAGATAGCTGAAATGGCTGTGAAGTTAAAAGAGGCTACCACCGCAATGAGGCTCTTTGGGAAGGAGCGCTTACGGGCAGAAGACCTGGGAAGGCCACCGGGTTAAGAATGCCCGCCTCGCAATGCGGGCTATGAAGGAAGAGCTGCGCCAGCCGGGAGATTGTAGTAAGCCTTTTTCGCTGCGCCAAGGTTCACGGATTCAAAATATGCTCAGGGGCTAACGTGGTGTCCGGAGGACCCTTATATGGACTTAGAGGAAAGGGCGGATGCCGCCATTTTCGGCCGTAAGGATCACCAGATCGAAGAGCTTTTTGGTCTCAATTCCATAGTCCCGGAGCGTTCACTCCCGACCGATCGCTATTGAGTGGGCTGAGCTAAATAGGTTGTCCGGCTTGCTATGGCGGATATAGTGACCATATCCGCCGGATAGGCCTCACCAAGAGTTATTTTGCTTATTGCAGCAATTTTGGGCGGTGCCGCATATCAAGGCGATGAAGCGTCGGCTCGATAGAGGGTGCGCGGATGGCGCCCGGGAAGACACATTGACAGATGGATGCCACCGCTGTTATGCACTTCGGTTCAGATAATAACCGTTACCCGCCGAGCACTATTTTTGGCGTGTTCCCGGTGCTCGTAATAGAGTCGCGTGTCAAAAATGTTACGCTCAATGAACGCTATATGATGTAAAAATGATATTTATGATGTAAGCCTTTTATACTTGTGCGTCAAGTAATAGAATATCTCCTTTGCGGCCGCTCATGTATAAGTATGTATAACCCGAAAGATGGCGTCGCTTCACCCCACGCACAAGATGCGGGGTGTTCGCAAAAAATAGCTGCTTTCACACTTAATCCGACGCCCGGTCCTAGAAGGAGGTGGTAGCGAGCAAACGAGGCAACCGGACTATAATGCTTTATCACTTTCACTTAGCCATGGAGTTCGAGGGTGGGCTACGAATAGCCCCTGGGGCACCGTGCTTCCGAATTGGCGATATGTGCCTCGGCCGAAACGCCCTTCCAAAGCGGAGGAATCCTAAACATTCCCAAGGTCGATCGAGTGGTTGACAGCCTCTCGTCAGACATGACAAAGCCGCTTTCATCGAGGTGCTCGCCAATAATGGGCACAATCGCAGAGTTCTCCGGAGCCAAGTAGGCCGAATACGAACGAAGGGCAAAACACGTGAGCCGGGCAAACCCAACATTTGACCAAAGACATGATTCGGAGCTGATGCATATAAGGCCTAACTCGAGACGCCAACACTCAAGGTGTTCGGTCTTTATAATAGCAAAACAAAGCCCTAAGCCCCTTGTGTCCGTGTATGGGCAGGTTCTTCCGCGCGCCGATAAACGCCAGCCCCACTCGTTATATGAAAACCAGGGATTCTAGCAACAAGAGATGTAAGAAAGGTTTACGAGGGTCTTAGTCCAAAAGAGTCCTTGTAACGGGTCCCCACGCACGCCTCCAGGTCTCCGCAGTCAGATCCTCGACGGTGTGACGCCTGTTCATCCAGAAAAGAGAGGAACTTGTTGGAAAAGAAATCGTGAAAGTGCATAAAATTGAAATATAGATTAAGAAAGCTGAGCTATGCTAGCTCATTATGGCTTGTATGTGCAAACCCTTGTGAAGGGGTGGCTAGGTAGCCCCTTAGTTTATTTATTCCGGACTCGCCCAGCGGTCCGGGTCTCAAAGCACTTTGATGAAATGATGCCACTGGACTGGCATTTGAACGTAAGAGACGCGGAATGTGGTATTGTATTGGAGCGACGAGAGCTTCTGCCCAAGGGTGCTTGATAGGGCTTAAGGGCCCCGCGCCACTCTTTGAAGGAAGGCGGCTATGCCAATTGTAATAGGGTCTATCCCACTTGCGGATTGTGCCCGGATATAGCAGGTTTGAAAGTGCTATATCGACTAGAGGGGTGAATAGGCGATTTTTATGATTTATAAATTCTTCAACGAGGAATTTGCCGTGAGGAAATTCCTTAGCTAAGAAATACATGCAGGAATAAGTACTAAGTAAGCATAACATTAAAGCATAGTCATCATGATGAAATGAAGACAATCACAGAGTACCAAAAGCGAATCACAGGATAACACAAGATGAAGACAAAAGATCAAGAAATTGAACCGAGGAAATTGAGAAAGTCTTCACCAAAGTCTTCAAACACAGATATGAACATACACTCAACACAAGAATGAGGAAATGAAAGGGTTGAGGAAATAGAACCAGTTAGGTTGGTGAAGACAATGATTTGTAGACCAGTTCCAATCGCTGCCCGCTTGTACGCTGGTTGAGCGGCCGAGTATTTAAACTCGAGGACACGCAGTCCGGACACCCAACCATCGAAAGCACGCAGCTCAGACACCAAGTCCTCACCAGATTCTCCTTGAACTAAGGTCACGCAGACCTGGCCCAATCACTGTGGTAAGTCTTCAGCGATCCAAACCTTCACATTTGGTCACCGGCGATCCACAATTCCTCTTGATGTTTCTAGACCTTGACGCTAACCGTCCGGAAGAAGCACAGCCTTCAATGGTAAAAGCGCCGGATCCACGCGATCAATTTCTTCGGATGCTCAATCACTTTGGGTTTGTTGGGGTTTGGTTTTGGGTTTTTCCTCACTTTGGGTTTTTCCTCACTTGATGATTTTCGCCAAAGTCCTCAGAGGATGGGTTGTCTCAAATGACAAGTGTCAAGTTCTTCGAGCAGCCAACCAACTAGTGGTTGTAGGGGCGGCTATTTATAGCCTAGGAGCAGCCCACATGATAAGACATAAATGCCCTTCAATGATATGACCGTTAGGTGGATAAGATATTTGGGACATCCAAGAAAAAAGAACCCGGAAATTTGAACATCAAATTCCTCGCTATCATGTTCCTCAGGTAGGCAATTCAGACGGCGAATTTTAACTCTGCCG
>JAHIAM010007746.1:0-17495 GCA_021605205.1 Aegilops longissima | reverse complement strand
TGCCCATGCTTCGTCCATGGTATCTTTCAGGTTCTGTTGTAACCATCCACAAAAGTCATGGTTGCATATGTAGCGGTACGCCATGTATTCCTCGGCCTCTACAAGGAAATAATATCTCCCCTTCACATTTAAGTTGAGAGATATTACCCACCTACACTATTTTGATAAAATGCTTCAAGGAAATAACCTACATACGCCTATGAAAAGGTTTGATCTCTATTATGCCTAACACTACCAACCCACCGATCCAAACTTTGCACCCAAGGCCTTCTCCCATTTCCCGTGATTGACCAAATCAAATCAGGTTGTGTATCCCCATCGTCGCTATGCTATGCCCCTAACCCTCACTTGTAGAAAAAGGGTCAAACGTGAAGCACATTAGTGCCGGTTTGTATTAGAGCCGGCACAAATGTATACATTAGTGCCGGTTCCAACGGCTAGCCTTTAGCACCGTTCGTGGTTAATTTAGCCCCGTTCGTGCTAATGAACCGTACTAATGAGGGTGGTGGCAGGATGTTGTCAGTCCGGCCCCTCCAAGATTTAGTACCGGTTCGTGCCACGAACCGGTACTATAGGTCCTCCTGCATATAAACCCTTCATCCAGCTCGCTCTGTTCTTCCCCTTTCCCTCTCCTCTCTCTCTCTTCTTCCTCTTCTCCCTCGAGCTCATCACACATTTTGCCCAAAATTTGTCAAGATTTGAAGGCCCCATCCATTCAAGTGATCACAAAGGTTAGCAACTTTGTCCTTTCATCTCTCATTGCTAGATTAGCTCTGCAGTTGTTCATATAGTTATTAATTTGTGAGTTTAGTAATTTGGGAGGAAATATATATATGTGCTAGTATTTGATTTATATGCAATTTGAGGTCAAATAACACTTAGTTTGCATATGTAGGTGTGGTTTACTTAGTTCCTTCTAAATCTGTCAGAACCACCGTCGATCGCTCAAGACTGCCCTGTCAGCCGCACCACCTTGTGGTGATCCTCTTGTTCATGAAATTTTATATAAAAATTGATGTTTCTGTGATTTGGATATATAGTTACTCGTATAATAATTATCTTACCCGACGTTGTTTGTTATACATAGTGCCATGGTTTTGATATCCGTCCCCGTCGGCCCTCGCCCTTGTTATGATTCGATGTGGTATATTCTCTTTAAAACTATTTGTTGCATTTCGTGTTTATGACAAATTATGCCCATCAAGTTGACATAGATATTTTTATCTAGGAGGTATGTGAACCGAAATTCCAACCGACCCTATTGTCGAGAGGTTAAATTTAGTTGAAAGAGAAAACGAGTACTTGAAAGAAAAATTGAAAAGAATTGAGGGGAGAAGATGGAATTGAGTTGCATGTTGCCGATGTCGCCGATGATCACAAAATCAAGATGGAGAAAATGCGCTTGAAGATTAGAAAGATTAGAAAATATGCCATCGATAGTGAGGCTTGGTATCATTATGCTGTTGGATCAATTGTTACCTTAGTTGCGATCTTGATCGCATTTGTTGTTGCATTTAAATGCTTTAGCTAGAGAGTTATTTGTTTGTTGCATTTAAGTGTTGTATGAACTTTATGTATGAACTTGTATTAATTTGGTCTATTCGGTGTTGTGTAATGAAGATGAGCCGGCAATGGATGTACGATGACCGATGCTCTCCCAGTTTGTTGAGGGCGTGTATACTTTTCTCGCTTGCGGCTGAGGCAAACAAGCGGGCGGATGGTTTTATGCCTTGTCCATGTGCTGGCTATAAGAATGGTCGCAATTACTCTACGTCAAGAACCATTCACGTCCACCTGTTTGAGTCCGGTTTCATGCCCCACTATAATGTTTGGACCAAGCACGGAGAAAGAGGGGTTATGATGGAAGACAATGAAGAAGAAGAGGACGACGACAGCTATCCTGGCCATGGGTTCCCTGAATACGATGATACAACAATGGGGGAAGAAGCTGAGCCGTAATGCGGGAAGAAGCTGGGCCGGCAATGCGGGAAGAAGCTGAAGAAGAGGCATCAGATGAGCCCGTTGATGATCTAGGTCGGGCCATTGCCGATGCAAAGAGAAACTGCGCAAGTGATTTGGAGAAGAAGTTGCAGCGCATGTTAGAGGATCACAAAAAATTGTTGTACCCGAATTGCGAGGTGACAAGAAAAGCTGGGCACCACATCGGAATTCCTGCAATGGAAGGCAGAGAATGGTGTATCCGACAAGGGATTTGGAAAGTTGCTGGTAATGATAAAGGATATGCTTCCAAAGGACAAACGAATTGCCCGAGAGTACGACGAAGCAAAGAAGGTTGTCGCCCTCTAGGGTTAGAGGTGCATAAGATACATGCATGCCCTAATGATTGCATCCTCTACCGCGTGAGTACGAGGATTTGAACGCTGTTCGGTATGTGGTGCATTGCGCTATAAGATCAGCCGCGATGAGCATGGTGATGTCGAGGGCGAGCGCCCCAGGAAGAAGATTCCTGCCAAGGTGATGTGGTATTCTCCTATAATACCACGGTTGAAACGTTAGTTCCAAAACAAAGAGCATGCCAAGGCGATGCGATGGCACAGAGAAGACCGTAAGAAAGACGGAAAGTTGAGAGTACCAGCTGATGGGTCGCAGGGAGAAAAATCAAAGAAAGTACGGGAAGGAGTTTGCGATGACGCAAGGAGCGTATGGTTTGGTCTAAGCGCAGATGGCATTAATCCTTTGGGGAGCAGAGCATAACCATAGCACCTGGCCTGTGATTCTATGTTTGTATAACCTTCCTCCTTGGTTGTGCATGAAGCGGAAGTTCGTTATGATGCAGTGCTCATCCAAGGCCCTAAGCAACCCGGCAACGACATTGATGTGTACCTAAGGCCATTGGTTGAAGAACTTACAACTGTGGAATGGAACAGTGTACGCGTGTGATGAGCACATGGGGAAGAATTTGACCTAAAGGCATTGTTGTTCGTGACCATCAATGATTGGCCTACTCTCAAGAACCTTTCGTGATGCATAAACAAGGGATACCGCGGATGCACGCACTGTTTGGATGATACCGACAGATATATTTGAATAGTTGTATGAAGAATGTGTACCGACATCGCCGATTTCTTCCGAAAGCAGCATCCCGTAAAAAGAAAGGCAAGCATTTCAAAGGTGAGGCGGATCACCGGACGAAGCCTCGCCACCGCACTGGTGCTGATGTACATGATATGGTCAAGGATTTGAAGGTGATATTTGGAAAGGATCCTGGCAGACAACCTGTTCCAAAGGACGCCGACGGACGCGCACCCATGTGGAAGAAGAAATCTATATTTTGGGACCTGCCATATTGAAAGACCTAGAGGTTCGCTCCGAATCGACGTGGTGCACGTGACGAAGAATCTTTGCGTGACCCTGCTTGGCTTCTTGGGCGTGTATGGGAAGACAAAAGATAGACCTGAGGCACAGGAGGACCAGCAACGTATGCACGGAGAAGACGGCATATATCAGGGTCATGCAAGCTACGCTCTTACCGAAGAAGAGAAGGAAATCTTCTTTGAATGCCTGCTCAGTATTAAGGCACCGCCGCTTCGTCGAATATAAAGGAATAATAAACATGGCAGAGAAAGTTCCGAACCTAAAGTCTCATGACTGCCGCGTGCCGAGTGGTAAGGCGTCAAGAAGGCCTAGGTCCACCGCACGGAGTAGCATTGTGTTGAACACGCAAAACGCGGAGATCAAGTGTGATGTCACGCCCGTGGCACTTCCGAGCACATCGGAGAAGTGGTTGTAGGCGGCCTCAGCCATGGCCTCATGCCCGGTCACCACGTGGTCGCCCACCGGATAGATGTCATATGGTTGCGCTGTTTCCGTGCAAGGCGGTACTTTGTAGCAGGAGATGGTGGCATCATTGCCAAGCAGCCAAGATAGGCGGACTGTGGCTTGTTACAACTCTAGTCTAGATACTAACACGGTTAGTTGTCCTAGTGACTCGACTACCAACAAAGGAGGTAGTGCATAGATCATCGGCAAGATGCCCATGATGTACGGACGACGCTGCGCTGCTTCCAACTTCGCCGGAAATTCGGGTCACGCAGGAGTATATGGGGCCTACATCTCACAGTTTTCTTTACCAAGTCCTTACAGCTTTGACTCTCTCTCTTTTATGTAACGAGGAGTATTTACTTTTCTACAAAGAACCTAGGAATATTTACTTGTACGTGTCCTTTCGCTTTTCAAGCCAACATGCACGCCCTTTCTTTGCTGGGAACTGAGATGTGAACTCTTTTTCTAACTTGTACGTGGACTCCTTTTGGAACTTGTGGGGCCTGAGGACTTTCATCGACGTGTCATTTTTCCATCACGGAAGGGAGACCATTTTTCTTTGAAATTGGACGTCGACTCCTTTTGAACGTGGGGCTTGAGGACTTGACATGTACGTGTCATTTTTTCACACGAAAAGGAGAAAGCACGTATTTCATTATCGTTTTAAATATGTCTTTTAGAGATTTCACAATAGACTACATACGGATGTATATAAACTAAGTTCGAGTGTAGATTCACCATTTTGTTCCGTATGTAGTCTATATTAAAACATCTAAAAAGACTTATATTTAGGAATGGAGGGAGTAGAATTTTACCTACGTGATGTTTTTATTTAGTATTAAAAATATTGCAGGGTCTTCTAATAGATCTTGGCCATTAAATTATAAACCTAATGGCTAAATTAATCTTAATGATGTGGATTAATGTGAACACTCAAAAGGTGCATATCCAGTCAGTAGATAGAAAGAAAGATAGAAGATATATATGTATGGTCATCTTTTATTCATTAGTGAACCACCATATAACAAGGGCGTTACGAGCGTACAGAGCACGGGGCGGAAATCAAAGCACGCCTGGAAGGTGTCGACGAGGCATGCCTGACATATGTCGGAGCAGGCTGCGATCTCCATCAGGCGAAGATCCTCTCGGTTGCATGGAGGCACCGCGGCACTCTGCAGTAGTGGCACCGGCGGATGAGGCCGGGCGCTGGGCCTGCAGCAGTGGCCCTAACGGATGACGCCGCAGGCCAGCAGCCGGAAGCACATGATGCCTAGCACTAAGACGGGAGCAACTGGAGGCCATGTTGCTAGGAAGGTGTAAGAAGGCGTGTTGTGTTTGTTTTGTTGTTTTGCATATGGATGGACTTGGACGCCTTGGTGCGTGCACTATTTATAGTTGGCCAGCCTCCTGATCCAGTAGCTATTAGCTAATACTAGTAGCTGTACAGAAGAACCATGTGTATTCTACTGACGTGAATGGGTACGTATGCACGCATATCCACTGCTTTGGAGCTCCTACAACCATGTAGTGTACTATACAAGGGAAAATAAGGAATAAATACGTATATTGCATTGCATGCATGCTATAGGCCCTCATGCGTACGTAGAGATGGAAGGAGAGCACACGATATCTAACCATGATCCCGGCAACTAGTTTGGCGCGGATCCACCAACCCTAAGCCGTAGACTGTGCATGTGCCTCGTGGACAGCCCCATGCCGCCCTATCCTGGCCCTATGATATAGAAGCTTGACAATACTTGTGAGCGAGTGAAGTGAGGTGAGCATGTTTCATGCACCACATGTGTGACATGCACATTGACATCAAGAGTCGGGAGTTAAGGAGATATTAATCGCTAACTCCGTGCATTCGACGGCTAATTAATTAATATTGCATTTGAATGTATATTGAGGTAGTTGACGTACTCCACCTTAATTAATAAAGTGGCACCTAAAAATAGTTTACGCTGAGCTAACATAATATAAGCACATTATAAGTATGAGGAAGGAAGATTGTTTTTTTAATCTCATCTCAGTAGCATGTAAAGTCGACTAAACTACTGCCTACTTGCATAGACCTAGTCATACGGCGTGCTTAGCAAATCTTATGTTTTCCTCGGTGAGAAACGATTGCTTCCTTTGTAAATTCAATCTAGGAAAAGCAATACAAGAATATTGTTACTTACTTCAGATGTTTGCATTGCCTCTTCATATATCCTTCATATAAATTGGGTCAAGAAACAGTTGGTAAACAAAGAACACACCATATCCAAGTGAGATATGTAGCTAAGAAACGGTAGAACAAATAAGTTGAAATTAAAGAAAGAACACACTTTATCACATCTGGAATTTGAAGAATGCCACAACCTCTAGAGAGCTTTTGTGAACATCATACCAAAGATCCTTACATATAGTGATTTTATTACATGCACTTGAACCACATATTTGCGTATATGTAGAATTTTAATTTGGGACTTGCATACTATACATGTACAACATCGATGATGGACTTACGCGAAAAATGTACTTCAAAGTTTAATTACAGGCCACATCGTGCTATTGTGCGTTTTTATTGAACAAATAGGCTAGGATGGTCGCTCCAGATTTTCCTCTTGTATAAGTCGCCATATTTTGCTTAGATATAAGAGGAACTTTAAATGGTTTGGTCATTGTCATCATGATATTTGCAGCAGTCCATAATACAAATACAAATTAAAAAAATTGAATAACGGGCGAGCATTGGACTTGTACGTCTACTAATAGTCATAGACATGCATTTTTCAAAGACCAGCTCAAATAAGAGAAATTATTCAGTCTAGTTTTCATCTGGTACTGTGTGAATGAAGAATTACTAAAACACGGAATATTTATTTCCTCATTTAAAATTAAAAACGAACTCGTACCTCATCGACCATCGATCCTCACCGTGTGTATTCATCCTTGGTCATGATGCAGTGCAAGCAACAACTTTGTGTCCGCCATCACCATGCATGCCGAAAGTGGATTAGAAAAATTACTGAGATATTGGAAATAGGCGGTTGTAGCACATATGGCCGCATCTCAATTTGGTTAGCATGGTCCAATGCAAAACTGCCAATTACGTGTCGGCTGTCATTAAGTACCTACAGTTGCACACATGGGCTTTGAGTCTTGACTCGTCTAGGCATGACAGCCACCACAGGTGACTCTGGAGATTGTCCAAACTTAGATCACCGGTTAAGTTCTTGTACACAACCCACATGAATATAAAATAAAAAGAGAGAATGTGAACAAATTTAATAATTTATATCTAAAGGGCGTGAGATTTACTAATGGAGAAGACAAAGACACCAGAAAAATAAACAGCTCATTTAAAGTGCTGGATAACAATTGATTCGACAAAATGCGTGATAACATGCTATATATATGCTTCATTGTTGTCGAAGAGACGAAGACAACCAGATTGATTTGCTAATCCAGCAACATCATTAGCTATACTAATTGAAATGATCTGGCACAATGAAACATTAGATTGGTTCCAGTAACTGGCTGAATGACTTAACCCTCACAAAAATGCATTAAATTCATATGTGGGTAATTACACCTGCAAGGGAAATCGTGCAAAACCACTTAGTTTTAAGTTCAAACGCAGTCCGAACGGAAGTACTAAATTCTAAGGACGGCCATCATCTCAACATGCCACACCTTCTCATTCTTCGTGCAAGCTCCAGTGCTACAAAAGCCACAAAACAAAATAATTGGTTTGAACTCGAATGCGCAAGAGACAACACGCATCAGTTCTATCTGAATGACCTGTGGTCACTGATCCAAGAAAAAGCAACATTTTTTCAATTTAAGGTACACAGTCTATCTGTGCTTGGTCACTCACGATATTGTATGGCTGCGATCAAGAAATTGGACTTCTCTACGGGGATACATGGGATGAGATGGACAGATCTAATCGAGGGAGATCTCTAAAGTTGGTATATGTTTTGTTTACCAAGGTCTCCTTTTCTCATGTGTAGTATTTTTTTTGTGGCTGTGTAAATAACACTAACCTAGAGAAATCTCTAAACCTGTTACGTTTTGTTGGCCAAGGGTTCATTTTTTTTCACATTTAGTAATTTTTCTTTGCGTAATATGTAGATCAATACTAATTGACGGAAATTTCTAATGTTACTATGTTTTGTTGGCCAACACTGTTTCCTTCCATACTAACCGAGGGAAATCTGTGACGATAATATATTTTGTTGGCCAAGGACTGTTTTCTTTCACATGTAGCATTAGTTATTTTTCGTTGAGCATATAATACTCTTTCTTTGATCCAAGCCATTATAATTCGTGCCACATGATCGATGGTCTATGATGCTACAAATGTGACTAAAATCACTATACCCACGTATATAATATATGGGTATGTATAATTAAACACATGTATTATTTAGCATACCACGTATGAATAGTAGTCAACGGAAAGGAGGAACTACCTAAAATAATTCTTAAAGCAAATCAAACAACATGGTTCACATTGTATATCTATTATCATCCTTGAGATCACAAATCTGAGTTAGTGGCATGATACGAACACGTTAATTTTATTACATTTGCTGAGAACCATAATCTCACGTCAAAACACATTACTAACTAAATTGGTATCTGCAAATGCTAATATATGAAGCAACATGACAGGATTATTTAGACAGCCTGAAAGTAAGGATTCTAAAACACAAATAATCCATTAAAGCTTTTTTTGTCGGGACTTTAGGGATGATGCAAACACCACTATGCATACTGACTGGTGAGTAAAAGCAGAATCGAGATACTTACATGTCTGAATGTGAAACGCGAGACAACATTCTTGCTTTGAACGCCACAATCTAGCTCTTTTAATTACCACCAGGGTTGCTTGCATCAATATGGAAAAGGAAAAAAACTGAAGGTTCCATGAGAAGCATCGGATTATATGGAGATCTACCGAAAACAAATGGATCAAATCTGTTAAGTCGAAAAACACACCACTGATTCATTTTTCCTCATGAGAGACACATTGCCTATGTCCGAGACACCAATTCATATGTTATGGGGATGGGTCAGCAGACAGATAGAGAAAGATCGATTTAGCAGCCTAGTCATTATCTCGCCTCAGCCTTCCATTGCCATCGTATTTGTTTTACCTTATTCTCATTGGTCTCCATGCAGCCATTGTTGCCTCCATAGCAAGTACGAATGGCTTCCTCCTCGTCGACCAAACTTGTCTCTCCCGCGCTCCCTTTCTAGCTGCACTTTTCTCCTCGAGCTGGTGCTGTAATCGTATATACTCCATTGTTTTCTCATCTCGAATCTGTGGTGATGCTTCCCAACAGATCTCTCCCTATCTGTTTCTGCATTTTCAGTTCGTGGGAAAATTGGATAAAGTGATCTAAAACATTGATAGAACCTTTGTGAAAAGGAAACATTGACAACACAGATAACGTAACAGCGAAAAGGTACGTAAGACAATCTAAGTTTCTGGCAAAAAAATTTGCGTATTTTAGTTCTGTCACTTTTCCAATCAAGAACAACATTGTCTCACATTGCATATACAAAGCCACACAATTGACTTCTTGCTTTCTTACAGGCTTTGGTTACTTCTTGCTTTCTCCTACCATGTCTGTAAGGTAACCCCTTGTATTATTGGGATGGCTGGGCAATATGAGTGTACGTCAAGGATGTTGGGACCAAACTAAGTAGGAACAGAATATGAATCTACCTCTGGCCAATAGTTGCCCTCTGTAAGCCAACTTCCAAAAGGAAATAAGGTATGTGAAAGAACATGAAGAATGTGAAAGAGAAACATGCTCCCAGCCAACCACAACCACGATCTGGAAACCTTGACAATAAATCCTTCTTCTCAAGCGACAATCAACTATGGTACTTATTTGCTTCAGACCCTGCAGACAGTAAAATAATATCATCGAGATATTATAAAAGTTGTATTCTATTCGAGCTACAAAGTTTACTTTGTGTGACTCAGAGCAATTTTGCTACAAAACAGAACAAATTCAAACCCTATAAATTCCCAGCAAGCCAATCAAGGCGTTAATTCCTTGCTACCATTAAGCCATTGATCTTGCTCCAAGCTGCAGGTGCACCAAGTCCCCATGGTACTGCTTCAAGACTTCTCTCATGGCTCATGGGGATCAACAGAAAAGATTCGAACCCAATAAATTCCCAAGCAAGCAAATCAATGCGTTAATTCCTTGCTAGCGTTAAGCCATCTTCCTCCTAGCTGTAGCTGCAGTGAGTCCCCATCATACCACTTCAAAACTTCTTCTCTCATGGTGTTCAACCAGACCGCCTTGTAGGAAACTGGGCAAGAAGAACGTGATTAGTAGGGGAAACCTCAAACAAAGGGCAACGCCGCAGTTGGAGAGCGCCAAGCTAGGCGATATCTCACAACTCATCCGTGGAGAGATGCAGGCGGCGACTTCGATCATCAAATTAATGGCCATTAGTTTTTTTTTTGACAAAACGTATGCAATGCAAACTTTATTAATCGGATGGGGGAAATTAGATCGGATGGACAATATTCTCTTATCTTTAGGGTTAAACGTGGAGCCTAAGTTGGGCCCATCATCTGATTATGAATAAAGTGGAATTTGTATGGAGTCTCCTTTTTTTCCGGGTGAATTTGTATGGAGTCCCTAATCATATCTACACCGTAATAACTTGGTCCCATAAGATGAACGGTTCCTAATTTCTGATTAACGTGGTAATTACTTGGGAGTCTGTAATTAGTATAGGTATAGAGGTATAGATTTGTCCAATTGATCCCATATGCTAAAGATGAGAAGGTTAATTAGCCACACGAACGAAATGCAGTCTAACTACTTGCCTAGTTAAATGAACTAGTCATCAACCCGCATACCAAGACGGTCTAGTGATTTTCGCACCTAATGTACAATACTCTATACTATACTATGAGTTCGAAATATATTAGAACTTGACTGAATCTTCAATATGTCCCAACTAATCATTATATGCCATATATAGAAATATGATTGACACTATGAGACGATACAATTGGAATTATAATATGGATTTTGAAGAAACGCTTAGAAGGAACCACATACCGGCCAGTAGAGAAAAATGAGCATCACATTTAGAGGTCATGGGAATTAGAACCTAGTTAGATTGATTATTATGGAAGGAATAAAATTTAGGAATATATGTAATAACCTAGTTAGACATATATTCATGCTCCTAAAACCCTTAGTAGAAAAGTATTGGAAAATTACAGAAATTAACAATGTAAAAACTAACGTAGAAGCAGATGCTCCCATAACATGATTTCTTTTCTTGATTGCGTAAGTTCTGATATGCGACATCTTAACATTGTAGTAGATTTGCACTATTTCAATACTTGAACAAATTTAGATTAAAAAATGTACCTCATGAGATACCTAATATGTAATACTCATTTCTGTTGTGGTACCTAATATGTGATACTCATTCTTCTCTAACATCATTAATGCCTAAAGTGGGCGTGGTTGAAATTATAAAGGATTTCAAATCCTGAGTAGCTAATTATAATCTTGTGTAATCTTATTTTTCCGGTAAGTCATTATTTGTTGGCCACAACTAACAAAATGATTAAAAACAATTGTCTTGCAAACTGTTAACTAAGCACTTTGTTAATAGGTGGGAGAATGTACTAAATCATGTCAGTTTGTTTCTCACACAAAGTGACACACGTGCAGCCCACAAAAGTTGCACATGTAGAGCAAAGTATGGCTAAAACGAAAAGGAGCAGATACTTGAACTTGAGCTGATTTTCTACCAAACTTCCCGTTGTAACGTTTGATCAGATTTTTTCTCATTGTGTAGATGCCTCACTGCAGCCCATGATTGCCACAACCATGTTTTTTTTTTCTCCTTGAGACAGGGCAACCGTTATTGACGACCAATGGATGGGGGTCACCAAGATCAAAACCGCAAACACCAAAGGACAACGCTTGTACCTAAGAAGGAGAAACACTCTTACCCATCTGATTGAAAAGCCAGCAGCACTTACCATAAAACACCAAAGAAGCACGCTTATACCGAGAAGGAGTCGATGCAGATCTCAGTGCAACCCTACAGTTCATGGTTGCATCAGCACGTGTTAGGAGATGAAGCAAACTTTAGTGGCGTGGCCCACAATCCACACACAACACCGATGTCGGTTCTCCATCAGCCAAGGCAGCACTGCAGCTTGATGGCTGCATGAAGTTCGTGTTGGAGACGGCTAAATTAAACCGACTGTGGCACACAATCTAGACAACAGGGAGATGTCCTGGCTATCCATCGGTCGGTTGGAACTTGATCTTCGCCACTAGATTGGGGGAAGGATTTTTTTGTCTCTTTTGGAGAATATAATAGAAGAATATCAAGAAGTCAATATAGTGGGGACACCCATGTTCAGAACGCCATATAACCGGGTTTAATCCCTGATCATACACATAACGAAGCATAAATTTTAGAAGGGCGCTATTCGCTTGAAACTTGTATCTAATTCAAGTTCTGTAGTCGTAACAAAAACAACACAACAAAAAGCAAAATAAACATTACATACCTGCTAGTTTGTCTTCTTTCGATTCAATGCGGTGATCTATTTTCAATCAATATTCTTGTAGATTTTTTACTTGGCCTAATGACCTATAACCATATGAAATTCCCGGTATGGAAACTCCTAAATTTATCTGGATCGTGACACAAATCCTATTTTTTACTTGAGAAACAAAGTACCAACCATCGATTTTTTATCGTTAGAGACGGAAGTAATAAAGAATGCTAGCACTTGCTGCATAATATAGATGAAATAAGAAGACATGAAGATGAAAAACATGGCATTTTTTATTTTCCATACAGAGCTACTTCAACGATGTTGAGGAGGTGAACGACCATGATGTTAACTTGAGCATCTTTTAGATCTCCTGCCTTGCTTCAAATAGATACCGCTAAGGTGTCATCTTCTTTGACTTCTTGAACGTATAAATATTCCATGTCTGCAAATAACATATAAATAGGCTTGCATACTACACTAAATATAAATAAAATCACCGTAATAGTAGTATCGCGTGCTTCTATGATGGACATGGCCTATAGGATAACTGAAGCATAAAATTGTAAGTACAGATCCAAATCAAACATGTAGTTTTTCCCAATAAGAAGCATAGAGGAGTAGACCAAAGAAAGTCCAAAACAACTCATCCAGTTTAAGAACATAAGAAGATGTGCTTGAGTTTAAAGCAAAGTACAGCCACATCTTCAATGAATGGAATCCTAGCTGGATTCTATGACACACCTCAGCCAAGATGAACCGCAGGTCTGCAGCCTCTTGTGGCAGTTGAAATTTGCAGCAAGAGACTTATTAAATCACTTTACTTGAAGACCAGATATAGCAGGGGCAAGCTAGAAGAGCAGCGCTTAGGATATGTGGAAACATCTTTGACAAACTGAATCCTGATTGGATTGTATGGCTCCTACAAATATTGTCCATCCTAGTTATAATGATTTAAATAGGTCTCGAATTAAGCCGCACATCATCAAAATCCTCCAAAACTAACTCTAATGGTGTACTTGTTCTTGAGATCAAGTCGCACTACATAAAAATTCCTAATAACAAAACCCACGGATCATTACTAGCTCCTTAATTACCTGCAATCACTCTACCATAGTTCTTCGACTTGTAGCTTCCCAACTATGGCATATGTCCGATCGGACTTAGGTAGCGCCTCAACAAAAGATCGCTTATCATAAGGTGCGTTTGGTTAGTACATGGCATCTGTGGAGATTGAAAGGACCTTCCTGTCCAAGATGGACCATGATCCTTAGCATGGTTGGGAGAGTTCAGATTTCACGTGAAGATGAAGAGGATCACAAGGATCTCACGGAATCATTTTGCATTAAGACAGTGGAAGATAGGGAAGGAGGAGGACGACCTGGAAGAGCAGCGCTTAGGATTTGTGGATGATGCGTAGGTGCCTCACATGATAGATCGGGGGAGGGAGAATTTGGCCAGGGAGATGATTTTTTTTTCACATTACATGGAGCATGACGTGGGATGGATTTGGCCAGGGAGATGAATTTTTTTTCACATTACATGGAGCATGACGTGGGATAGTAACCTAGGACTCTTGAGTTGTCCAATGGACGCCACAGTATACTTATTATGGAGATTGAATGGATAATATTCTTAGTTTTTGAGGATTAATGGTCGCTATATTGGTGCCTCCAATTAGTAAATATAAGATTGGCCCATCATAAACTACTAAGTAATTAAAAGAATGACAAGTACTACAATTTTTTGGTGATATATTAATTTTCAAAATAAACAAAGTACATATATATATATCCTCATGGCAATCGTGGAAATCTTGAGAAGACAGAGACAATTGAAAGTTTGTCCGAATCGAAGCAGGCTATAAGCGGAAATGAAGCCCGATCAGATGGCCTTGCTTGGCACCTTATGTGATTTTCTCACCATTGCTTGTGCCCCCACCGCCCGGGCGCTTTCTGTCTTATGGGTGCCTTTTGGCAAGGCCGCGACACCACTAAGAATCTCGCGACTGGGTGATGCGCTCGTATGCCTTAACCACATCTAGGGTTCTCGCCATCTCCTCAAGACATGTGTCATCATCGAGCAACCATATGTTCTTTTCACGGTGGCTTTCCCCTCAACTACATCTATCATTCAAGGCACACCTTCGGACCAATTTGTGTAGATGACTTGGGTCCACAGCTCTTAACCCACCCGTCGTGGCACTTCATCTCGCTCATGTGTCCGGATCCACCTTATCCTATAGTCTTGCATCACCATCCACAAAGAATCAAGGTCGCGTATTTCCCGACGTAATGATGCTAACATCTCCTTACCCTTCGGTGTTGGAACTTCATGTGCCCATGCTCGTCCATGGTATCTTTCAGGTTCGCGTGAATCCATCCACAAAAAAGTCATGGTTGCATATGTAGCGCACGCCATGTATCCTCCTCGGTTTCTACAAGGAAATATATCTCCTTCACATTTAAGTTGAGAGATATTACCCACCTACACCTATTTTGATAAAATGCTTCAAGGAAATAACCCACATACGCCATGAAAAAGGTTTGATCTCTATTATGCCTAACACTACCAACCCACCGATCCAAACTTTGCACCCAAGGCCTTCTCCCATTTCCGTGATTGACCAAATCAAATCAGGTTGTGTATCCCCATCGCCGCTATGCTATGCCCCCTAACCCTCACTTGTAGAAAAGGGTCAAACGTGAAGCACATTAGTGCCGGTTTATAGAGCCGCACAAATGTATACATTAGTGCCGGTTCCAAGCTAGCCTTTTAGCACCGTTCGGTATAATTTTAGCCCGGTTCGTGCTATGTAACCGTACTAATGAGGGTGGTGGATGTTGTCGGTCCTGGCCCTCCAGTTTAGTACCGGTTCGTGCTACGTAACCGGCATTTATAGGTCCTCCTGCATATAAACCCTTCATCCAGCTCGCGTGCTTCTTCCCCTTCCCTCTCTCTCTCTCGCTGTCCTTCTTTCTTCCTCGAGCTCATCACACATTTTGCCCAAAATTTGTCAAGATTTGAAGGCCCCCATCCATTCAAGTGATCACAAAGGTTAGCAACTTTGTCCTTTCATCTCTCATTGCTAGATTAGCTCTTGCAATTGTTCATATAGTTATTAATTTGTGAGTTTAGTAATTTGGGAGGAAATATATATATGTGCTAGTATTTGATTTATATGCAATTTGAGGTCAAAATAACACTTAGTTTGCATATGTAGGTGGCTTTACTTAGTTCCTTCTAAATCTTGTCAGAACCACCGCCGATCGCCTCGACCGTCTCCTGTCACGGCACCACCTTGTGGTGAGCCTCTTGTTCATGAAATTTTATATAAAAATTGATGTTTCTGTGATTTGGATATATAGTTACTCGTGATAATAATTATCTTACCAGACGTTGTTTGTTATACATAGTGCCATGGTTTTGATATCCGGCCCCTCGGCTGCCTCGCCCTTGTTATGATTCGATGTATATTCTCTTTAAAACTATTTGTTGCATTTCGTGTTTATGACAAATTATGCCCATCAAGTTGACATAGATATTTTATCTAGGAGGTATGTGAACTGAAATTCCAACCGCACCCTATTGCTCTAGAGGTTAAATTTAGTTGAAAGAGAAAACGAGTACTTGAAAGAAAAATTGAAAAGAATTGAGGGGAGAAGATGGAATTGAGTTGCATGTTGCCGATGTCGCCGATGATCACAAGATCAAGATGGAGAAAATGCGCTTGAAGATTAGAAAGATTAGAAAATATGCCATCGATAGTGAGGCTTGGTATCATTATGTTGTTGGATCAATTGTTACCTTTAGTTGCGATCTTGATCGCATTTGTTGTTGCATTTAAATGCTTTAGCTAGAGAGTTATTTGTTTGTTGCATTTAAGTGTTGTATGAACTTTATGTATGAACTTGTATTAATTTGGTCTATTCGGTGTTGTGTAATGAAGATGAGCCGCAATGGATGTAATGGATGACCGATGCTCTCCCCGCCTCGTTGAGGGCGCAGATACTTTTCGCTATGGCCGAGGCAAACAAGCGGCGGATGGTTTTATGCCTTGTCCATGTGCTGGCTGTAAGAATGGTCGCAATTACTTCACGCCAAGAACCATTCACGCCCCCACTGTTTGAGTCCGGTTTCATGCCCCACTATAATGTTTGGACCAAGCACGGAGAAAGAGGGGTTATGATGGAAGACAATGAAGAAGAAGAGGACGACGACAAGCTATCCTCGCCATGGGTTCCCTGAATACGATGATACAACAATGGGGAAGAAGCTGAGCCGGTAATGCGGGAAGAAGTCACCGCAATGCGGGAAGAAGTTGAAGAAGAGGCATCGATGAGCCCGCTGATGATCTAGGTCGGGCCATTGCCGATGCAAAGAGAAACTGCGCAAGTGATTTGGAGAAGAAGAAGTTGCAGCGCATGTTAGAGGATCACAAAAAATTGTTGTATTCTTAATCATGAGGGTGACAAGAAAAGCTGGGCACCACACCGAATTCCTGCAATGGAAGGCAGAGAATGGTGTATCTGACAAGGGATTTGGAAAGTTGCTGGTAATGATAAAGGATATGCTTCCAAAGGACAACGAATTTCCCGAGAGTACGTACGAAGCAAAGAAGGTTGTCTGCCTCTAGGGTTAGAGGTGCGTAAGATACATGCATGCCCTAATGATTGCATCCTCTCCGCGTGAGTACGAGGATTTGAACGCTGTTCGGTATGTGGTGCATTGCGCTATAAGATCAGCCGCCGATGAGCATGGTGATGTCGAGGCGAGCGCCTCAGAAGAAGATTCTTGCCAAGGTGATGTGGTATTCTCCTATAATACCACGGTTGAAACGCTTGTTCCAAAACAAAGAGCATGCCAAGGCGATGCGATGGCACAGAGACCGTAAGAAAGACGGAAAGTTGAGAGTACCAAATGATGGGTCGAAGGAGAAAATCAAAGAAAGTACGGGAAGGAGTTTGCGATGACGAAGGAGCGTATGGTTTGGTCTAAGCGAGATGGCATTAATCCTTTTGGGGAGCAGCAGCAGCAACCATAGCACCTGGCCTGTGATTCTATGTTTGTATAACCTTCCTCCTTGGTTGTGCATGAAGCGGAAGTTCGTTATGATGCCAGTGCTCATCCAAGGCCCTAAGCAACCCGGCAACGA
>JAHIAM010007745.1:0-13264 GCA_021605205.1 Aegilops longissima | reverse complement strand
AAATTTTAAAAATTTTTTAAATTGGTTTGGTTTTGCCTATTTAAATTGCTATTGGTATTTTATGCTTCACCTCTTGCCATGTTAACAACATTTAATATTGTTGAGTACCTAACCGAGAGAGAACTAAATATGTTAGAGTTCATAATATGCAACTCGTGATATTGAGCTCCACTTAACTTGTATTGTTGTTTGCATATTGCCATGCAGCATATTTAAACCGACATGCATCATACTTGTTTGTGCATCATGCCATGTTTATGTGATGGTTGCTTACTATGTTGTTTGCTTCTTTCCGGTTTGCTTCTCTCGTTAGCTTCGTTCCGCTCCGAGTTGTGAGGATTCATTCACCTCTTCCGCTTGTCTTCTTCATGGATTCGTTTCTTCCTATGGATTTCGTGCAAGATGACCATACCGAAATCACTTCTATCTTTGCTTGCTAGATGCTCGCTTTTGCTATGCCTATGCTACGATGCCTACCACTTGCTATATCATGCCACCCACATTGCCATGTCAAACCTCTAACCATCATTTCCTAGCAAACCGTTGTTTGGCTATGTTACCGCTTGCTCAGCCCTCTTATAGCGCTTGTTAGTTGCATGAAGATGAAGTTTGTTCCTTGTTGAACATGGAGATGTTGTTCCTTGTTGGAACATGTTTACTTGTTGGGATATCACAATACCTTATCTAATTAATGCATCTATATACTTGGTAAAGGGTGGAAGGCTTGCCTTATGCCTGGTGTTTTGTTCCACTCTTGCCGCCTTAGTTTCCGCCATATCGGTGTTATGTTCCCGATTTTGCGCCCTAACGCGTCGGGTGATTTATGGGACCCCTTGACAGTTCGCTTTGAATAAGACTTTTCCACCAGGCCCAACATTGGTTTTACCATTTGCCACCTAAGTTTTTTCCCTTGGGTTCTGCAGACTAAGGGTCATCTTTATTTTAACCCCGGCCAGTTCTTCGAGTGTTGGTCCAAATCGTCACCCCGGCCACCTGGGGCAACTCGGGTTGGCCTACCGAAGCTTGGACAATCCGGTGCCCTCGAGACCGAGATATGTGCAGCCCTATCGATTTGTCGCACATCCGGGCGGCTTTGCTGGTCTTGTTTTATTGCTGTGAATGTCTTGTAGCCGGATTCCGAGACGATCGGGTCTTCCCGGGAGAAGGAATATCCTTCATTGATCGCGAGAGCTTATCATGGGTTGTTGGGACACCCCGCAGGGTTTGAACTTTCAAAGCCGTGCCAGTTATGTGGCGATGGGAATTTGTTAATGTCCGTAGAAAACCCGGTTGATCTTAATTAAAATACACCAATCGGTGTAACTGATGGTCTCTTCTCATGAGTCCGGAAGTGAACACGTGTTGGAGTTATGTTTGACGAAGTAGTTTCAGGATCACTTCTTGATCATAGTTGTTCGACCGCTTTGCCTCTCTTCTCGCTTCTCTTTGCGTATGTTAGCCACCATATATGCTAGTCGCTTGCTGCAGCTCCACCTCACTACCCTGTCCTACCTTTAAGCTTAATAGTCTTGATCTCATGGTGTGAGATTGTCGAGTCCCTGTGACTCATGATACTTCCAAAACCAGTTTGGGCCGATGAAACTGCAGGTGATTTAATCCGAGCTCAAGGAGGAGCTTGATGAAGATCTTGTTCATTGTGTTATTTCTTTCATGATCAAGAGGGAGCTCAGCTTGGGACATCGGGATCCGTAGCATTTGGGGTAGTCTTTTTATTTTGGCCCGTAGTCGACCTTGATTGTATCTATGATGTAATGCTTTACTCATGTATTGTGTGAAGTGGCATTGTAAGCCAACTATGTATCTCTTTCCTTATGTATTACATGGTTGTGTGAAGATTACCTCACTTATGCACATTGCTTTCCATGCGGTTATTCTCTAAGTCGTGCTTCACACGGGAGATATAGCCGCATCGAGGGCGCTATAGTTGGTAATCGAGCCTTCCACTTAGGAGCCCCTACTTGATTGTTTGCTAGCGTTGTTGAGTATAGAACGGAAAATGTTTTGAGTCTTAGGATTATATATATCGGAGAGTAGGATTTTTTACTCCTCATCCCTTCGCCGCTCCGGTGAGGTATCCCGACGAGTTTTGACTTTTCTCCTCAAATTTCACTAAAAAATTTTAGGATCACGTGGGTATCTTGGAATCGTCGATGGTTTTGTGACGAGAACATTGTTCTTGGTGCCTCCGACATTTAGGGGTTGTGGGTTGTCCCGGGAGTTGAGCTCGAGGTGTTGTCGCACAATTTTATCGCTAGTTCTGAATACCTGAGTTTACCGACATCGAAATCTCTTTGTGCAGTTGTTGGTGAGATAACCCGATAGCCCAAAGACGTGGCGGAGGGGAGTATTGCCATGACTTGTATAACGGATGTTTTTCAAGGTCGAGGTAAACGATTTCAAGGTTTCTTGGTTATGTGTTGAAGGATGGATACAATGGATCTAGGTATTGTTAGTTTGGGTGATATATTTGTGTCCCTCAGATCCCCAACACCAGATTGCATAACCAGAAAGTTTCGGAGTTTATAGGTGGGAATTCTAGTAGCTTACAGTGATATTCTTTCCGATGTATGTATGATTTGAGATTGGGGTTCAACGCTCAGTGGTCCGCCCATTCACGGCGATTTACAAGTGGTCGCTAGACGCCTTAAAGAATCCTTGGCTATGCTGATTCGGGACGCCTTGTTTGTCATTCGTGACGCCCGCTATATCGCCGGTCCGTAGGGCCCCACCACTAACACTTTGGGCGTAAATCTCTATCATGTGTTTGTTCCGCTCATTCTTGAAGCCAACTTTGTTTTGTTTTGTTTTGTGGTATTCGAGTTGCTTCAAGTCAAGTGTTGATTCCATACCTTATTCTAAATGGTGTTCTCATATTTCTATGTGAATACTAATTCTTCTTGATCATCGAGGTCGCATGTTAATTCTTTTCTCAACCGTGTGCTTCTTCAAGTGGATCCGATCATTCCAACATTCGCAAGATCAATTCCAAGCTTTTTCTCAACGGTGTTCGCTTCATCCGACCCAAGTTGTTTTGATTTCCGCCTCCCACCCTTTTTCTTCAAGGACTCAGATTTCTTAATCAAGTATCCATTTTATTGAGTGAAGTTTCTTCATTCTTTTCCTTTAATGTTTTATCCGTGATTTTCATGAAGTCGCTAAGGAAGCTTTAACCTTATCATTGTTCCATTCTAATTTTCTCCGTGGATTTAAGTCAAGTTTTCAGTGTTGATCGTATTCTTTTCATCATTTCAAATGCTTTCATGTCGGTGCATCTCTTAATCATCCACTTCGCTATTCAATTGTTCCGAGTGTTGAAGATATCTCAAGATTCTAGTTTCCATTCTCAATTCACTCAAGTCTTTTGAGGATGTTATCTCATTCAAGCCTTTAATTCAACCGGCAATCTCTTTTAAATGTTCAACGGTGGTTCTTTTGAGGGCCCTAACCAGTGCCTTTTCCTAATCTTACCCGATCTTCTAATTTTCCGAGTTATTCTCAAATTCTTTTCAAAGTTTGACGAAGAATGAATTATCAGCTTGGTTTCTCCAAGATCTTCCAAATTATTTTCATTGTTGGTTCAACCTTCCAATTTTCATTCCGGAGTGCTTCAATAATTCATGGTGATGTTCCCCATTCTCGAATTTTGAAGACCAAGAAGAGGTTTCTTCAATCTTGCTCATTCTCTTCAAGATTCATGGTTCTAGCTTGATGCCATCCTCTCATAATTGTTTGATTGTGAGAATTTTTCATCCATCCGGAGCAATTCAGAGTCTTTTCGTTTGATTCTTCCGAGCCCATCATCTCAATTATTCATTCCATTTTCAGCCTCGCTCCCAAATCATACCTGCATCCAAATATTCTCTAATCAATGATCTCTTTGCTCTAAGATCTAAATTCTTCAAATATCTTTATTCGCTTTCCAATTCTTCCCGTGAATTGTGCCTTTGCTACCTCATTTCAATTTTACGGTGGTTCGCTCAAGAGTTCTTTCCTTCTATCATATAGACTCATTCGTTTTTCCAATCCTACCGTGGTTCAAAGACCTTCCCAAGTTTGCCTTATTCTCTATCTGAATCTTTTTCAATGAGAATAAGTAGTATGCCTAATCCATTGCTTGTCATCAATTTAATTGGTGAAGGATCAGCATAATGTAATTTTATTCTTGTTCCATCGAGTAAATTCAATTCCTTATTCCGGAGGTTCATCAAAATTTTGATTTCATTTGTTCATCTTCCTTCCGAGTTCCAAGTTTTCGCTATATCATTTCAAACCCATCTAAAATTCAAGGGTTCACCTTGTGTTTTCAACTTTCTTCTCTATCACCATTTTGTTTACCGGAGTTCATCATGGAGGCTCTACATGGTGCTTTCAAGGATTTTTTCATTCTTCATTGTTCATCAAGATTTCTCATGAGTTAAGATCCGCGCCTACTTCAAAATTAACATGGTGTTCAACACATGTTTTGTTTTGAGGAGTCAAGTATTCTTCATCTTGCATTCAAGTGCAATTCGTTCACCTTATCATTTGAGGTGGTGTTATGTCATTCTCGACAATTTGAGTTCGTGTTTCATGATTCAATGTTGTCAAGAATGAGGTATTTTAAATCCATCATTTCTCTTCGCTCATTTAGATCTTTTCAACCCAACAATTTATTCTTGGTGTTATCTTGGGTTAGATTTCACCTAAAGCCTTCCTTAAGGAATGTTGCTCTTCCATGATTACCTATGACCCAAGTTCTTCATTTGTTCCTCTCGGTGAAATAAGTTTCGCCTCCTTGTTGATATCATCCAATCGCTTGTTTTTCGTTAGTGGCGAATTTCACCTCAAGTGTTGAGATGTTTCATGCCCACTACAAACTTATTCTTTTCGTGGTTGGTCATCCAACAACTTTGTTCTTCTTGCAAGGATGCTTTCCAAATTCAATTGTGGTAGGAGTTGTTTTCCTTCCCTCCCTTTATCACAACGATCTAGTTCTATTCTTCCTTCCGAGGCTTTGTGATGTTGCTCTTCACACTCTTCTCAATTGAAGATCATGTTCTTTTTTTGCATTATCCATTTAACCGAGTGTCATGTTTCCATTCAAGTTCTCTCATCTTATCAAGTTTGCCTCCCTTAACGGAGAGCTGTTAAATCTTTCTTACCCTTGTGCCATTTTTCAATAGTTTCGAGGCGTGTTGTTGATTTCATCAAGTATCATCCCATCTTCTCAAGTTCATGTTCAATTCTTCCATTTTCAAGGAGTGCTGCCCAAATTTTATCAATCTTATTCCTAGTCTATCTAGTTTTAACCGGAGTGGTTTCAATTCTATCTTATCACTAAACCCTTGGTTCTCGCGATCCCTTTTCCTCTTTTCTAACAGAGTGTTTTCAACTTTGTTCATCTTTTGTTTTCTTTCAAGTTTTAAACCTCTCGAGGTTCTTTTGGTTTCATTGCTTGTCAAAGAAAACTTAGTTTTACCTCTCATCTTCCTCTTCCTTTTCCTCCGGGCCATCCTAGATCTCGGACGAGATCCTCTCAGGGTGGAGTGTTTAACCCCGGATACAACTTTCCATTTCGAACTACTTCTTGCCTTTTCCGGAGATGTGATTTATTATTTCCTTCGTGGTTGGGTTTTTTGTTGTTTTGCATTTTGTTTTTTTATGCATCTCATCTCATGGCATCATCTCATTTCATCCGCATGTTTTTCAAAACTTGCATCCGCTGGTTCCGCCGTTCTTCCGCTGTCCGCCCGAGTCCGGTTACACTCCCCTGCTGCACCTCCGTAATATTATTTTATTAGTGGCATAAAATGTTCTGAATGGGTTGCAATTGTCGCGGTCTTATTATAGTGTAGACAGCCCGCCAAGTTTCACGATTCGAGTTCGCTTGATCGCCCAACCGCTATATTTATAACTGAATAGTGGCCTAGCCCGACGCTGAATCCAAGCTGCCACCGGCCTTCCTCCTCTTCTCAGCTCGAGGCATTCCATACCGCTTGCAGCCGCCTAAACCTCGGCCGAACGCCCGATCGGATCCGGGTTCAAAACCCCAACCCTAGCCACCACCCTATATAATCATCCCCTAGTCCATTTTGGGCATCCTCTAGCCTCCACCACCTCCCCCGCAGCCTCCACCCTCCTCGATTCAAGCCCCCCACTCCACCTCCCCACTTGTCCCCCCCGGCCCCGGACCATCCGGCGGACACGCCGCCTCCCAAGACCTCCCGGGCCTCCCTGCCGCCACTGCCCTCCCCCCACTTCATCTGCCCGCCAGTTCGGGACCCCCCCGGGCCCCCAGGCCCGACCGCCGAGCCTCACGCCTCCCCCACCCGAAGCCGGGCCCGAGCCCGCCGACCCGAGGTCCCCGAGGGCCGCCGACCCCCCCACCGGAGTCGCCAACCCCCACCTCCGCCGAGGTCACCTGAGCCCGGGCCCTCTATCCTTCCCTTTTCCTTTTCTCACGCTTTTTCCCCCGAGAGCCAGAGGCTATTGCGCTGCCCTGCCGCCGAGTTCGCCACCTCCCTTCCCTCCCTGGCCCCCGGATCCGGATCCCAGGCCGATCCATCCAACCCGACTCCGGACCCCTTCGCGGCCCCACCTTCGGCCATTACCGGGATCGGAGGAGGAGCCGCCCCCCCGCCGACCGATGCCCTTCGGGCGAAGGCCCTTTTCCCCAAATGGAGCCTCCTCCTCCACCGAACCGCCCAAGGCCTGTGAGCAGCCCCTGCCTCTCCTCTATGGGGCTAGCCGCCCGGTGTTTTTTTTTTTCCGTTTCACGAATTTACTAATTATCCGAGAATACGCTTTAAAACCCTTGTTCTTCATGCATTTAATAACTCAAAATGGTGCATCGATTAAAATGTTTTATATATTAAAATGCTTAAAATTGTGTAGATTAATAACCACTTTCATCCCATGTTAAAATGTTTAACTTGTGTTTATTTAAATTTGCTAATATGCCATGCTAAAATGATTTATTCCATAACTAAATAACGAGCTCTTTTTAAATAAATTATATTGTAAATGGGGGGAAAAATGCCTAGTTTAACATGGTGTACTTATTTTGTATGTTTAACAACATTAAAATTGTGTTTAGGGCAGATCAGTACCTAATCCATAAATTTGAACATGAGGATTTTTCCGACTTGTTGTTCGTTGTTTCCCCTCATTTAAACTTCCAGTTAGGGTAGTTTTGTCATGCTTCACCTCTTGCCATGTTAAAACATTTAATATTGTTGAGTACCTAACCAGAGAGAACTAAAAGGTTGAGGTTCCGTCAATATGCAACTCGTGCATATTGAGCTCCACTTAACTTGTATTGTTGTTTGTGCATATTGCCATGCCATGCATATTTAAACCGACATGCATCATACTTGTTTGTGCATCATGCCATGTTTATGTGATGGTTGCTTACTATGTTGTTTGCTTTTTCCGTTTGCTTTTCTTCTTCGTTCCGCCCGAGTTGTGAGGATTCATTCACCTCTTCCGCTTGTCTTCTTCATGGATTCGTTTTTTCCTTATGGATTTCGGCAAGATGACCATACCCCTAAATCACTTCTATCTTTGCTTCAGATGCTCGCCTTTTTGCTATGCCTATGCTACGATGCCTACCACTTGCTATATCATGCCACCCACATTGCCATGTCAAACCTCTAACCATCATTTCCTAGCAAACCGTTGTTTCTATGTTACCGCTTGCCAAATTTCTTATAGCTGTTAGTTGCAAATTGAAGATGAAGTTTGTTTTGTTGAACATGGAGATGTTGTTCCTTGTTGAACATGTTTACTTGTTGGGATATCACAATACCTTATCTAATTAATGCATCTATATACTTGGTAAAGGGTGGAAGGTTTGGCCTTATGCCCGTGTTTTGTTCCACCTTTCCCTCTAGTTTCGGCCATATCGTGTTATGTTCCCGGATTTTTGCCCCTAACGCGGTTTGGGTGATTTATGGGACCCCTTGAAGCCGCTTTTGAATAAGACTTTTCCACCAGCCCAACATTGGTTTTACCATTTCCACCTAAGCCTTTTTTCCCTTGGGTTCGCAGACTAAGGGTCATCTTTATTTTAACCCCGCCGGTTCTTCGAGTGTTGGTCCAAACTGTCCCGTTTGGCACCGGGCAATCGGGTTGGCTACCGAAGCTTGGACAATCCGGTGCCCGAGACCAGATATTGCAGCTCCTATCGATTTGTACATCCGGGGCTTTTGGGGTCTTGTTTTATTGCGGAATGTCTTGTAGCCGGATTCCGAGATGATCGGTCTTCCCGGGAGAAGGAATATCCTTCGTTGATCGCGAGAGCTTATCATGGGTTGTTGGGACAACCCGCAGGGTTTGAACTTTCAAAGCCGTGCCCGGTTATGGCGATGGGAATTTGTTAATGTCCTTGTAGAAAACCCGGTTGATTTAATTAAAATACACCAATCAAGGTGTAACTGATGGTCTCTTCTCGGGAGTCCGGAAGTGAACACGGTGTTGGAGTTATGTTTGACGAAGTAGTTTGGATCACTTCTTGATCATAGTTGTTCGACCCGCTTTCTCCTCTTTCGCCTTCTTTTCATGTTAGCCACCAATATGCTAGTCCTTGTGCAGCTCCACCTCACTACCCTGCCTACCTTTTGCTTAATAGTCTTGATCTCTGTGAGATTGTTGAGTCCCCGGACTCACGATACTTCCAAAACCAGTTTGCACCATGAAACCGCGGTGAACCGAGCTCAAGGAGGAGCTTGATGAAGATCTTGTTCATTGTGTTATTTCTTTTCCTTGATCGAGGGAGCCAGCTTGGGACGATCGGGATCCGGTAGCATTTGGGGTTCTTTTTATTTTGGTCCGAGTGGACCTTGATTATTCGATGATGTAATGCTTTACTCATGTATTTGTGAATGGCATTGTAAGCCAACTATGTATCTCTTTCCTTATTATTACATGGGTTGTGTGAAGATTACCTCACTTCATTGCTTTCCATGGTTATTCCTCTAAGTCGTGTTTACACGGGGGAGATATAGCCCATCGAAGCTATATTGGGGGAGGAAAATTTTGAAATTACACGCTCCCCAACAAAGGGCATCCGAGCCTGGTTTTATGGTTGATGTTATATGACGAGTAGAACACAAGTGAGTTGGGCAATAATTTAACCGCTACCAAGATGTCATACTTTGGTTCGGCGGTATTTGAGATGAAGCGCCCGACCGACATTACGCCAGACGCTTGCCGGATGGTTTCACCGCAGCACTCCGGTTAAAGGTGATCGGGTGTCTCCTTCACTTTAGTTGAACTGAGGCTACGCCCGGTCCTAAGGTTAAAACAGCACCAACTTGACAAACTATCGCGGTTTTGATGCGAGGTAAGAACGGTTCTTGCTCACCCGAGCAGACGAAAACTTGCAACAACAAAGTAGAGGACGCCTAACTTGTTTTTGCAGGGCATGTTGTGATGTGATATGGTCAAGACGTGATGCTATATTTTATTGTATGAGATGATCATGTTTTGTAACCGAAGTTATCGCAATCGGCAGGAGCCAATGGTTGTGCTTATTGTATGAAATGCAACGCATGTAATTGCTTTACTTTATCACTAAGCGGTAGCGATAGTCGAAATAGTTGGCGACAACAACGATGCACGATGGAGATAAGGTGTCGCACCGTGATATGGTGATCACGATGTTTTGAGATGGAGATCCAAGCACAAGATGATGATGGCCATATCATATCACTTATATTGATTGCATGTGATGTTTATCCTTTATGCATCTTATCTTGCTTTGATTGACGGTAGCATTATAAGATGATCTCTCACTAAATATCAAGAAGTGTTCTCCGAGTATGCACCGCTATAAAGTTCTTCTGGAGACACCACGTGATGATCGGGTGTGATAGGCTCTACGCTCAAATACAACGGTGAAAAAACATACACGCGAATACTCAGTCAAACTTGACGAGCCTAGATATACAGATATGGCCTCGAACACGGAGACCGAAGGCGAACGTGAATCATATAGTAGATATGATCAACATAGTGATGTTCACCATTGAAACTACTCCATCTCACGGATGATCGGACATGGTTTAGTTGATTTGATCACGGATCACTTAGATGACTAGAGAGATTTGCCTAAGGGGAGTTCTAAGTAATATGATTAATTGAACTTTAATTTATCATGAACTTAGTCTTGGTAGTATTTTGCAAATTATGTTGTAGATCAATAGCTCGTTGTTGCTTCCCTATGTTTTTGCTTCCCTATGTTTTTATATGTGTTCCTAGAGAAAATTGTATTGAAAAATGTTAGTAGCAATGATGCAGATTGATCCGTGATATGAGGTTTACCTCATTGCTGCAAAGAATTATGTCCTTAATGCACCGCTAGGTGAATTTATATTGCAGGAGCAAATGCACGTTATGAACGCTATTAGCTCAATATGATGACTACTTGATAGTTTAGTGCACCATACTTAACGGCTTAGAATGACTTCAAAGACGTTTGAACGTCATGGACCAATGAGATGTTCCAGAGTTGGTTAATATTTGCAAATAAAGTTGAGAGATATGAAGTCTCTAACAAGTTCTATAGCTAAAAGATGGAGGAGAATCGCCAACTAGTGAGCATGTGCTCGATTGTCCTACTTTAATCGCTTGAATCAAGCAATTAATCTTCCAAATAAGATAGTGATTGAGAATTTTTAGTCACCATCACTAAGTTACTAGAACTTCGTGATGAACTATAGTATGGGATGACGAAACGATTAGCTCTTCATGATGTTGAAATCGGGGTAGGAATCAAGAAAGAGCATCAAGTGTTGATGGTTGACAAGACCACTAGTCTCAAGGAAAAGGGCAAAGGGAAGAAAGGAACTTCAAGAAGAACGGCAAGCAAGTTGATGCTCATGAAGAAGCCCAAGTCTGGACCTAAGCCTAAGACTAAGTGCTTTTGCTGCAATGGAACTAGTCACGAAGCGGAACTACCCCAAGTATTTGATGGATAAGAAGGATGGCAAAGTGAACAAGAGTATATTTGATATACAAGGTTATTGATGTGCCTTATTAGTGTTTATAGTAGCCCCTAGTATTTGATACTTGTTCGGTTTAAGATTAGTAACTCAAACAGGAGTTAGTAATAAAAGAGACTAGTTGAAGGGAAGTGACGATGAGTGTTGGAAATAGTTCCAAGATTGATATGATCATCATCACACACTCCCTATATTTTCGAGATTAGTGTTCAAAGCCAAATAAATGTTATTTAGCGCTTATGCTGGAGCATGAATATGATTTGATCATGTTTATTGCAAAACGGTTATTCATTTAATGTTAAAGAATAATTGTTATTCTGCTTACATGAATAAAACCTTCATGGTTATACACCCAATGAAAATAGTTTGTTGGATCTCGATCGTAGTGATACATATTCATAATATTGATGCCAAAAGATGCAAAGTTAATAATGATAGTGCAACTTATTTGTGGCACTTCCGCTTGGGTCATATCGGTGTAAACGATGAAGAAACTCCATAAAGATGGATTTTCGAATCACTTGGTTATGAATCATTTGATGCTTGTGAACCGGGCTTTTGGGCAAGATGACTAAAACTCCGCTCTCCTAACAATGGAACGAGCTATTGACTTGTTGGAAATAATACATACCAATGTATGCGATCCAATGAGTGTTGATGCCCGTGGCAAGTATCATTATTTTCTCGACCTTCACGGATGATTTGAGCAGATATGCGATATCTTCTTGATGAAACATAAGTCTCGAAATAGTTGAAAAGTTCAAAGAATTTCAGAGTGAAGTGGAAAATCATCGTAATAAGAAAATAAAGTTTCGGATCCGATCGTGGAGATGAATATTTGAGTTATGAGTTTGGTCTTCAATTAAAACAAAGTGGAATAGTTTCACACTCACGCCACATGGAACACCACAACATAATGGTGTGTCCGAACGTCAGAATCTACATTCTTTATTGGATATGGTGCGATCTATGATGTATCTTACCGATTTACCACTATCGCTTTGGGGTTATGCATTAGAGACACTGATTCACGCTTAATAGGGCACCATCTAAATCCGCTGAGATGACACCGTATGAACTATGGTTTAGCAAAGAAACCTAAGTCGCTGCTTTCTTAAAGCTTGAGTTGCGATGCTTATATGAAAAGGTTTCAACCTGATAAGCTCGAACCCAAATCGAAAAGTGCGCTTCATAGAATACCCAAAGGTAACTATTGGGTACACCTTCTATCACAGATCCAAGGCAAGTTATTCGTTGTTAAGATGGATCCTTTCTAGAGAAGAAGTTTCTCTCTAAAGAAGTGAGGGAGGAAAGTAGAGCTTGATAAGGTAATTGTACCTTCTCCCGAATTGAAAGTAGTTCATCATGTAAATCAGTTCCGTGATTCCTACACCAATCAGTGAGGAAGCTAATGATGATGATCATGAAGTTCTTCGATCAAGTTATTACCGAACCTCGAGGTCTTCCAAATAAGATCCGCACTAATGTGGTACGGTAATCCTATTCTAGAAGTCATGTTAATAGATCATGATGAACCTACTAACTATGAGGAAGCCGATGATGAGCCCAAATTGCTAAATGGCTTGAGGCCATAAAATCTGAGATAGGATCCATATATAAGAACAAAGTGGGACTTTGGTTGACCTGCTCGATGATCAGCAAGTCAAGTTAAATAAATGGATCTTCAAGAGGAAGACGGACACCGATAGTAGTGTTACTATCTACAAAGCTCGACTTGTTGCAAAAGGTTTTCTACAAGTTCAAGGTGTTGACTACAATGAGATTTTCTCAACTCTAGCGTTGCTTAAAGTCTGTCCAATCATGTTAGCAATTGCCACATTTTATGAAATCTGCAATGGATGTCAAAACAACATTCTTTAATGGATTTATTAAAGAAGAGTTGTATATGATGCAACCGTAAGGTTTTGTCAATCCTAAAGGAGCTAACAAATGTGCAAGCTCCAAATGATCCATCTATGGACTGGTGCAAGCATCTCGTAGTTGGAATACACGCTTGATAAGTTGATCAAAGTATATAGTTTTATATGACTTCATGTGAAGCATGTATTTACAATAAAGTGAGGGGAGCACTACCGCCTTTTTGATAAATATATGTGAGTAACATATGATCGTAAATGATGTATAATTTTTCCGAAAGCATAAAGGAGTATTTGAAAGGAGTTCTTTAAAATAAAGACCCAAGAAGTTACTTACATATTGAGCATCAAGATCTATTGAGATAGATCAAGATGCTTGATAAG
>JAHIAM010007744.1:0-10327 GCA_021605205.1 Aegilops longissima | reverse complement strand
CCCCGCCAAGTCACCGAGGTAGGCCGCCCGCCCGATCCGGTTTTTTTAAAACCCGATCCGTTTTTTTGATGTTCGGTTTAAAAAAACCCTAGATGGTTTTATTTTTTCGTTTTCTTAATTAACGAACGCTCACGAACCGCTTGTTTCAATGAATGTGTTCGTTGATTAGTTCTTAACTAACGTCCGCTATTTAATCCGTCTCGCTTTCTTTTAATTGGATTTAATCCGCTATTTTCCGATTCGATTTCGATCCGATTTTCAAATCTGTTTTCTTCTTGCTCGCTTATCGAATCAGTGATTCAAGCGCCTGGAGTTTCATTAAACCGCCGCGACTAACCTACTTTACAGAGTTTTGCTACTGTAAAATTTTAACCTAGTTTCAGATTGCTAAACCGAGTCGTTCTTCTGAGTTTCGATTTCGATGCTTTATTTGATTCGATTTTTGCAACCAGGGTTCTTAAGATGAACTATCCGTTAGATCTTTATTCGATATTTCCTGCATTAGATGAGTACTTATTGTATGCTTGTTGTTTGTCTCGTAGATCACCCGGAGGCGCCGCTTGTTACTCAATCTCTAGGTCTCATGGATCATCGCAAGGCAAGTAACACTTGATCATACCTTTTCTACTACCCAGTTTTATGCATTAGCTTTATTCCTCAAACACTTGCATGTTTAGGATCTAATTAAATTGTGGGATGGGAAGTAGATTGAGGTAGTACCTATTACCTGCTTTTACTTATGAAACCTTGGGAGTTACTTCTACGCTTGCTTATTATGCCATGCTATGCTAGTAGACGTGGATTGGGTGAGTGAATATCCATGATGATGTGAGATTGTTAATTAATGGTTTATCTAAGGTGGCAACCTAAACACACATCCGGTGGATTGAGGCACCGGTTTCCATCAGACTTGCTCAGATTTCTTCGACCGCCACCTGTGCTCTAAGGGATCATAAGATTATTCAAACCGAAACTTCCGCGCAGCCACAAGCCAATTATGGGCTCTGAGTTGACTAAGTTCAGAACTCGGGTAGGCTAGTGATGTAGGGATGTAGGTTGTACGGTCACCCACATGTAAGGTGCTAGCACTTGAAGACTATGTCTCGTCATCCGCTTTCAAACACCATGAAAGCAGAACCAAGCGGAGGCGATCGAGTCTTGTGGGGAAAAGTGCGCAAACTCTCAGAGTGTATAAACTAATCATGATTAGCCGTGTCCCCGGTTATGGACATTTTGAGTATCTCGTAATTGAATATCATGGAATCTCAACATGTTACTTCTAATAAAAGTTATTGGTTTTATGAGTACTTTTAATTGGGATTGAGGATGCATCAACCTTCTCAATGTTTAACAACCACCATGATAGTTAAATAAAATTATTCCTTTGATGTAGGGAAAAACTAGCTTTATGCAAATAACTGAGAGCCTTACCACCAGCCAAATATGCATGTAGTATAGGCTTATTCTTCATTGCTCTTTTATGTGTTACATTGCCAGATATTCCATGTGCAATTGCTTGGCTGCAACTTTCACGCTGCGACTTTTCGATGACGAGTAAGGTGTTAGGTCGTGGTTCTATACTCAGGATGCTGATGGAGTTGATGGACTCACTTATCTTCCAAGCCTTCATTGTTATTATTAGATGGCCTTAAGCCATATTTTGTATTAAGCCCTTGTGGACAACGATGTAATAAGTGTGTGATTGCTACTCGCTATAAATCCTTCAAGTGCTGTGGTGTCAAGACATCGATCCGAGGATGACACGAGCACGTAGACTTGATCCATTCGGTCGTCGCTCACAGAGAATGGTATCGAGCACACGCTGATGAGGACACGCACCACTAAGTTAAAGCCATAGATCACTACTCTTCCCATTTTCTAACTCCTCATCTTTTCTACTCTCTTTAGGATGATTTGACGAAGATCAAGTACACCCAACCGGATGAAGGCACACCTTTTGATTTCACTTGAAGGAAGTTACCAAATACCGAACATTGACTACCAAGCTTCACCGACTTTCAACGCCACTCGCTCAAGAGGAGTGCCGAAGATTCACGCCACGCTCCAGAAGGACATTCGCCCAATCACCAAGCCTATAGATAGTGTTTTCAGGCACCAACTTGAGTCCGGAAAGAGCATGGCAGCTCACATCACCATGGGACGATTGAGAAGTTTATCAAGAAGACCTCAAGGACACCATCTACCAGATTGTGGACGCCGAGATGACAACTCGAACGTCCAAGACCAAGAAGGATAGATCCATTGCAGCTTTCATCCAGAGTTAAATCAGCACATTCGACGCCAGAGAACCAAATGTGCAAGACATGTTGGAGTTGCAAAATAGAAAAGGAAGGATCATCGAACTGGAAGAAGAACTAAAGACTACACGCAAGGACTATATGGACGAGATCGTAGCTCGCAAGACACAATAACGATCTTAAGTACGTAGATCAAGAACTCAAGAAGAAGTTGGCGCCAGGAATGAAGACCAAGATGTCGAATACCCAAGCGACTACATCAACATCGACGACACCGATTCGGATCCAAGTGAACCCGACTTTGAAGACGGAAGTCGAGCAGACATCATGGAGTCTTCCACCGGTTCAAATTAGTAGAAGTCCCCACATATTAGTAGTATTCCTCCATGTAAACATTGTAGTACACGACTTTTGCGATAGTTAGATCGTTGAAGCCCTTGTTTGATTGAATGAAGTGATTTTGTGCATCTGCTCATGTGCATTTGGGTAGTGATTCCTTAGACCTCATTCTATTCTGAATTTCTTCTCTTTCTAAACCCATCGATGCCTCCGAGACGCCGACTCGGATTCGCTTTTCCCACCAGAGATCACCCAATTGATCCAGCAGCAGGTAACACCTTGATTCAAACATTGCGTAGAACGGGCAACAACAACAACAACAACAACAACAACAACAACAACCCACCACCACCACCACCACCCATGGATCATCTCGACTGCGTTTCCTTAGACCGAACCCGCCGGTGTATTCTAGTAGCACCGTGAGCGATGTAGTATGACATGCCCGCAAGATAGGAAGGAGTTGACCACTGCAGGATGCAGATGGTGAAAGAGTGAAGTTTGAGCACATCGCCTTGAAGGACCCGCAGCAGCATGGTGGGAGAATTTCACAGCCCACTTACCCGTAGACACACGGCTACATGGGATCAATTTCAGCAAGCTTTTCAGCGCCCATGTTTCAAGCAGGAGCTATGGCCATGAAGAAGCGTGAGTTTCGCAACTTACGCCAAGGAGGAAGGACTGTTGCACAGTATGTGGATGACTTTAGCAAATTAGCACGTTATGCCCAGATGACGGTTCTATGCACGCAGCTAAACAGAGAAGTTTTAGAAGGACTGAATGATGAGTTCAAGATGCCGTTGATGGTAGCAAGTTTCAACAACTACGTGAGTTGGTAGACCGAGCCCTCATGATTGAAGGAATAGCAGTGACCCCACAAAGGTTGAGACCGAATCAAATGGGAAGCACCAACGTGAGTTGGGGAGATTCAGAGTTTTCTTGGACTCGCAGGATACTACCAAGATTCATTGAGAATTTCTCAAGAATTGCCAAGCCTATGACTGAATTGTTGAAGAAAGAAAACAAATTCATATGGACCGAGGACTATGAGGCAAGTTTTCAGAGTTGAAGAAAAGATTGGTTACCTCACCAGCTTTGATATTGCGCACTGCATTAAGGACTATGAGGGTGTATTGCGACGCTTCACGCCGAGGACTTGGAGCAAAGGCTTATGCAGGAAGGAAGAGTTGTTTCAGATGCTTCACGTACAACTTAAGCCCCATGAGTTGAATTATGCCACTCATGATTTGGAGTTAGCAGTTGCCAGCATGCCTTGAAGACATGGAGACATTTTCTCATTGGAAATCATTGTGAAGTATATACGGATCACAAGAGTTTGAAGTACATCTTCACACGTATGAATTGAATCTCGATAAAGGAGATGGTTAGAACTTATCAAGGATTATGATATGAGATTGCATTATCACCGAAAGGCTAATGTCGAAGAGACGCATTGAGCCGTAAGAGCCACGTAAATACCCTAATGATGGGAGGAATACCCAATGAGTTAGCCGAGGACCTTCGAGAGCTATGTTTGGAAATAGTTCCAGAGGCTATGTAGCAGCATTGGAGATTCAATCATAATCGATGGACAAAATCAGAAGCCCAAAAGGCGATAAGGAAGTTGCCTCTATAAAGGAGAAATTGAGCAAAGGAAAAGCTAAAGGATTTCGTGAGGATGAGCACGATACCCTATGGTTTGAAGACCGTGTTTATGTGCCCAATGACCCGTAGATCGAAGTTGATTTTACAAGAAGCCCATGATTCACCCTATTCGATTCACCCAGGAAATACCAAGATGTATTTGGATTTGAAGAATATTTTCCGGTGGACCGGAATGAAGAAGGATATTGCGAGTATGTAGCAATTTGCAGTTTATGTCGAAAGTAAAAGCAGAAGCATCGTAAAGCAGGATTGTTACAACCATTGCCGATACCCGAATGGAAGTGGGATAAACTAGGCATGGATTTCATCACGGTTTGCCAAAGACCCATTCAGATATGACCTCGATTTGGGTTATAGTCGACTGCTTAACGTAAGGTAGCTCATTTCATTCCAATCAAGACTACCTATAGCAGTGCTAAGTTGGCAAAGATATACATGACCAGAATTGTGTGCTTACACGGAGTTCGAGGAGCATCAGATCGATAGAGGAACCCAGTTTACCTCGAAATTTTGGAACCAGTTAACGAAACATTGGGAACCAGATCGAATTCAAGACATTTTCCACCCACGCATCGATGGATCGAATCGAGAGAGTCAATCAGATTTTAGAGGACATGCTGAGAGCTTGTGCACTAGATTATGGATCTAGCTGGGATGATAATTTGTCAGATGCAGAATTTTCCTACAACAACAGCTTAACAAACCAGCTTGAAGATGGCACCTTCGAGGCTCAGATGGAAGAAGGTGCAGGACACCGTTGTCATGGGACGAAACCGAGATCGCGATTGTTTGGACCATATTTGATTAAGGAGTCGAACGTAGGTTGTTGATTCGAGACAGGCTCAAGGTAGCCCAGTCCGATGTAAGAGTTATGCCGATTCAAAGCGCAGTTTATTGAGTATGGAGTTGGAGCAGAGTATATCTTAGAGTATCCCGCTTCGAGGAGTTAAGCGCTTTGGAGTTAAAGGAAAGTTAGCACCACGCTTCGTTGGACCATATAAGATTTTGCAATGCATGGGAGAAGTTGCTTATAAGTTGGAATTACCGTAAGGACTGTCAGAGTTCATGATGTATTCCATGTTTCTCATTGAAGAAATGTCACCCGAGATAGCAGAGGTACCTGCTAAGAGACACAAGTACACCGAAGCAATTCAGTTGAAGGATGACTTGACATATGAGGAAAAACCGTTAAGATTCTCGATTATGCCAAGAGAGTTACCAGAAGCAAGGTTATCAAGTTTTGCAAAGTTCAAGGAGCCACCACACCGAGGATGAAGCCACCGGGAAAGAGAGGAAGTTTTGCTCAAGGACCACCTCACCTATTTTCTAGTTAACCCGAATCTCGAGGCTAGATTCATCTTAAGGGTAGGTTTGTAACATCCCAAATTTTCAATTTGGAATGTTATACATTAGGTCATCATGCATATCATATTTTCTCGCATTTTTCGATCCTAGAAAATTTCACGCAACTCAAGGACCTCTGAGAGAGTTGGAGTTTCATTATTTTCATATTTGGGATTTCTCAAATTTTGAAAATAGGATCATTGGATTTATTTAATTATCTTCATAAAGTTTTCCTATAAAAAAATTAAGAGAGGAATAATATGACTTTCCCAACATTTAGGAAAAATGAAGATTTTATAAATAAATCAAATTTGGTTTTGAAGATTTATTTTGCTTAGGCAAAATGAGCATTTAAAAAAATATGCATGTTTGCTGCTTTTAAAGTTCATTTTGTTCGACTCATTTTTAGGAGTCGGGAAAATTATTTTTATTAAAATCGGAGTTCGCTTTGGTATTTTTTTAATTCGCTTGGTTTTGTTTTTTTTTTTAAAATCGCTGCCACCTCGGCCGAGGCCCACTGCCCATAGCCGCCTGCCTCTCTTCTCCACAAGACGCCTGCTGGCGGTTCCGCCAGACGCCACTCGCCGCCAGGTCCGGTTCGACACAGGTCCGCCGCCTGCCCTCCCCAAGGCGCCGCCACCCTCCCTTCCATAAATACCGCTGCCCTCTCTCTCACTCCGCCTCGCCTAACCCGATCCGCCAGCTGCCGACGCCGATCGCTGCCGCTCGGAGCACCCGCCGACCCGCCGCCTCCTGAACCCCGGGACTCCCGCCTGAGCCTGCTGAGCCCCACGCGAAGTCACGAGGTAGCTGCCGCCCGCCCGATCCGGTTTTTTTAAAAACCCGATCCGGTTTTTTCGTGATGTTCGGTTTTAAAAAAACCCTAGATGGTTTTATTTTTTTGGTTTTTTAATTAACTAACGCTCACCGAACCGCTCGCTTCATGAATGTGTTCGTTGGATTAGTTCTATTAACGAACGTCCGTTATTTAATCCGCTCGTCGTTTCTTTTAATCGGATTTAATCCGCTTATTTTTTGATTCGATTTCGATCCGATTTTCAAATCTGTTTTATTTCTTGCTCGCTTATCGGAATCAGTGATTCAAGCGCTCGAGTTTCATATTTAAACCGCCGTTCGACTAACCTACTTACACAGAGTTTTGCTACTGTAAAATTTTAACCTAGTTTCAGATTGCTAAACCGAGTCGTTCTTCTTGAGTTTCGACTTTCGATGCTTTATTTGATTCGATTCTTTTGCAACCAGGGTTCTTAAGATGAACTATCCGGTTAGATCTTTTATTCGAGATTTCCTGCATTAGATGAGTACTTATTGTATGCTTGTTGTTTGTGTGTTAGATCACCCGAGTGCGCCGCTTGTTACTTCAATCTCTAGGTCTCATGGATCATCGCAAGGCAAGTAACACTTGATCATACCTTTTCTACTACCCAGTTTTATGCATTAGTTTATTCCTCAAACACTTGCATGTTTAGGATCTAATTAAATTGTGGGATGGGAAGTAGATTGAGGTAGTACCTATTACTGTTTACTTATGAAACCTTGGGAGTTACTTCACGCTTGCTTATTATGCCATGCTATGCTAGTAGACGTGATTGGGTGAGTGAATATCCATGACAGATGTGAGATTGTTAATTAATGGTTTATCTAAGGTGGCAACCTAAACACACATCCTGGGTGGATTGAGGCACCTGGTTTCCATCAGACTTGCTGTATTTCTTCGGACCGCCACCTGTGCTCTAAGGGATCATAAGATTATTCAAACTGAAACTTCCGTGCAGCCACAAGCCAATTATGGGCTCATGTAGTTGACTAAGTTAAGTCGAACTCTTACGGTAGGCTAGCTGATGTAGGGATGTAGGTTGGTACGGTCTACCCACATGTAAGTGCTAGTACTTCGAAAGACTATGTCTCGGTCATCCGCTTTCAAACACCATGTAGCAAGAGAACCAAGCGGAGGCGATCGAGTCTTGTGGGGAAAAGCTAAACCTCTGCAGAGTGTATAAACTAATCATGATTAGCCGTGTCCCGTTATGGACATTTTTGAGTATCTGTAATTGAATATCATGTGAATCTCAACATGTTACTTCTAATAAAAGTTATTGGGTTTTGATGAGTACTTTTTAATTGGGATTGAGGATGTTGTCAACCTTCTCAATGTTTAACAACCACCATGATAGTTAAATAAAATTATTCCTTTGATGTAGGGAAAACTAGCTTTATGCAATGTAACTCAGAGAGCCTTACCACCAGCCAAATATGCATGTAGTATAGGCTTATTCCTTCATTGTTTTATGTGTTACATTGCCAAGATATTCCATGTGCTGACCGCTGGCTGCAACTTTCACGTCAGACTTTTCGATTTACAGTAAGGTGTTAGGTCGTGGTTCTATACTCGTGATGCCGATGGAGTTGATGGACTCACTTATCTTCCAAGCCTTCCGCTGTTATTATTAGATGGCCTTAAGCCATATTTTTGTATTAAGCTCCTTGTGGACAACGATGTAATAAGTGTGTGATTGCTACTCGCTATAAATCCTTCAAGGTCGTGGTGTCAAGATTACGATCCAGGATGACACCGAGCACGAGACTTGATCCATTCGGTCCGGTCGCTACAACGATGCGCACTTGATCCCTCCAATTGTAGCACACCTTCGCCAAGTCGATCCGCTGGGTTAATTGATGATGAAGCTGAATTTGAAGCTTTGAGTGGCATTGACTAGTCATCATCAACCTTCCAGACCGGGCAGCCGATCGGTGGAGCAGTAGAGGGTTAACCCGAAGCTTCGCTAACAAAATGAGTGATCCGTCAGCGCCTTATCTTTTATGCTTTGTGGAAAACAATGTTTCATTATTCAGACTGGGAGTCTTGTAATAGGGTAGAAAACGCTGATTTTGTCGTGCTCTTCACAGCATGTTCGAGGCGCCAATACTTTCCTAAGCCACCATCATTATATGCTTCCGTTGTCCAAAGATTCGCTTTCTTCGTGCTGAAAAATTCACTTGCATTGCTCGCGATAGAACAAATCCCTTGGCGCTTACCACAGGGGTCATATAATGTATTGATAACCCGGAGTGTGAACCAAAAATCATACAAAGGCGGTTTTCCATCATATCTTTAAGACATGATCGTAATAGCATACCTATGATCCTTGGTGATCTTGCCGCTTATGTGACCCAAACAATGAGGGTAAGCTTTAACCTCAAACTTGGCACATATGATGTTTGCTAGCGCTAACAACCTTATTTGACCAATGTTAGCGGTGGAACAAAGTACACCCCATAAGTGTTTCCAAATGATCTCAAAACAGTCAAATAATGGTGATTGCAAAGTGTTACGAAAAATAGACAAAATTCAAAGGCTTCTGATTCAAATACGACCAGTAAACCGTTCCAAAGGGGTTAAGCTAAGATTCGGATACGATCATATAGCCCCCAGTGGCTTTGGCGATGCCGATCAAGTGGGTATCGACAGCTATGTTCTCTTTGGTTCGAATACGAGCTATGTTTGAATAGGAAGCCCCCAAGTGACCATAAGAGTTGTTTAATGACGCTGATTCGAATACGATCCACGTCAGACCCAAAGGGGTTAAGCTATGATTCAGATATGATCAAGAAGCCCCCTAGTGGGTTTGGCAGTATGCCGATCAAGAGGGTATCGACAACTATGTTCTCTTTGGTTCGAATATGACCTATGTTTGAACAGGAAGCCCGCAAGTGATCATGGCTAGATTCAGATATGATCATAAGCCGGACCAAAGGGAAAGCCGGATTCAAATATGATCCGCTCCCTGTTGGTTGTTTCAACAACATGATAAGGAAGACATGTAAATTTTGGGGATGAAAAGGACAGAGGTACTGCTTTATTGCTTTTCACAATATATACATCGTCAAAATATGTACATCCCGAGAGCCGTGGCTCAAGTAATAAGGTCAAGATGAGCGATATTCCACGGCCGGGGTCTCCTCTTCCGACTTACGTGAGTCTTTGTGCTCTCAACATCGGCGAGGTAATATGACCCGTTATTCAGGTTCTTGCGACCACAAAGGGTCCTTCCCAAGGAGGATAGCTTGTGCATATCGGATTGATCCCGATGAGCAGCACTAAGTCACCTTCCGAAAGGTTCGATCTAACCCGCGGCGTGGTAGCAACGAGGTCTTGCGGTAAATCACCGAACGGGCGATTGCCACGTCTCGCTCTTCATCCAATAAGTCAAGTGCATCCTGTTGGGGATATAACTATTTTTGTAAGCTTCCCATAAGGGGCCAGGTTACGCAAAGAGGAATACATCAGAAGAAGCTCCAAGACCAAGCATGAAGATGGTGGTTCAATAAAGGGTCTAAAGCCCACAGGCATTAAGGCTTTAGTGGTAAACCGTCATGATGGCATGACTTGTATCAGAAGGTAGAATTAACTAGTCACCGAGCCGACACGTTATGAGCCGCCTGACTCTAGTAGGGCCTCGTAGCCAACCCTGTATATAAGGGGACGACACGCGGCTAAGGGCAAGAAAAACTCATTGAGAGCCGGGCATAGCGATCTCGCTCCTCGGTCATCGAAACATCAAGAAATACCAACCCAACTAGACGTAGGCCTTACCTTCACCGTAAGGGCGAACTAGTATAAACCTCTCGCTTTCCTTTGTCCCGATTAACCCCTTTAAGCTTCCTAGTTGCGATTCCCGACTAAGTCCAGAAGAGGACAT
>JAHIAM010007743.1:0-15180 GCA_021605205.1 Aegilops longissima | reverse complement strand
ATTATTTAAGCTTGCGGGTATACCCGATGATGTTGTTAAGAAGAAGGTCTTTCCTTTATCTTTGAAGGAAGACTCATTGACATGGTATAGGCTATGTGATGATACGGGATCATGGAACTATGAAAAGATTGAAACTAGAATTTCATCAAAACTATTACCCTATGCATCTTGTTCATCGTGATTGCAATTATATATATAATTTTTGGCCTCGCAAAGGAGAAAGCATCGCTCAAGCTTGGGGGAGGCTTAAATCAATGTTATATTCATGCCCCAATCATGAGCTCTCAAGAGGAATAATTATTCAAAGTTTTTATGCTCGGCTTTCTGATAACAATCGCACCATGCTCGATACTTATTGTGCTGGCTCTTTTATGATGAAGACTATTGAATTTGCATGAAATTTATTGGATAGAATTAAACGCAACTCTGAAGATTGGGACCTCGACGAAGGTAAAGAGTCAGGTATGATGCCTAAGTTTGATTGTGTTAAATCATTTATGGATACCGATATTTTCTGTAAGTTTAGCAGTAAATATGGACTTGACTCTGAGATAGTAGCTTCTTTCTGTGAATCATTTGCTACTTATGTTGATCTCCCTAAGGAGAAGTGGTTTAAATATCATCCTCCCATAGAAGTAAAAGTAGCTGCACCTATTAAAGTTGAAGAAAATACTGTCACTTATAATGATCCTATTGTTCCTACCTCTTATGTTGAGAAACCACCCTTCCCCGTTAGAATAAAGGATCATGCTAAAGCTTCAACTGTTGTCCGTAAAAGCAATATTAGAACTTATACACCTCCTGATCAAGTTAAAGTAGAATCCAATATTGCTATTGTTAAAGATATCTTTTCTGATAATATTGATGGGCATGTTATTCAATTCTGTGGTGAAACTGCTAGAATTGCTAAATCGTGTGCTAAAGATAAACATAGACCTGTGGTAGGCGTGCCTGTTATTTCTATTAAAATAGGAGATCATTGTTATCATGGCTTATGTGATATGGGTGCTAGTGCTAGTGCAATACCCATTGAATTATATAAAGAAATTATGCATGACATTGCACCTATTGAGTTAGAAGAAATTGATGTCACAATTGAGCTTGCCAATAGAGATACTATTTCACCAGTGGGAATTGTTAGAGATGTTGAAGTCTTGTGTGGGAAAACTAAATATCCCGCTGATTTTCTAGTTCTTGGTTCTCCACAAGATAGCTTTTGTCCCATTATATTTGGTAGACCCTTCTTGAATACTGTTAATGCTAGGATAGATTGCAAAAAGAATGTTGTTACTATTGGCTTGGATGATATGGTTCATGAGTTTAATTTCTCAAAATTTAGTAAACAACATCGTGAGGAAGAATTGCCTAGTAAGGATGAAATTATTGGTCTTGCTTCTATTGTCTGTGCCTCCTAGTGATCCTTTAGAACACTATTTTCTAGACCATGAAAATGAGATGTTCATGAATGAAAGAAGGGAAATAGATGAAGTATTCTTTAAGCAGAACTTGTTCGCAACACAATTTGCTGTTGAAATGCTAGGATCCTCCTCCACCCAAGGGTGATCCGTGTTTGAGCTTAAACCGTTGCTGATAATCTTAAATATGCTTATCTTGATGAAAAGAAAATATATCCTGTTATTATTAGTGCTAACCTTTCAGAGCATGAAGAAGAAAGATTATTGAAAACTCGAAGAAGCACCGTGCGCTATTGGATATACTCTTGATGATCTTAAGAGCATTAGTCCCACTCTATGTCAACATAAAATAAATTTGGAGCGGATGCCAAACCGGTTCGTGATCCTCAATGACGTTTGAATCCTAAAATGAAAGAAGTGGTAAGAAAAGAAATACTCAAGCTTCGGAGGCATGTATAATTTACCCGTTCTTGATAGTCGATTGGGTAAGTCATGTCCATTGTGTCCCTAAGAAGGAGGTATTACTGTTGTCCCTAATGATAAAGATGAATTGATTCCACAAAGAATTATCACATGTTATAGGATGGTAATTGATTTCCATAAATTAAATAAAGCTACTAAGAAAGATCATTACCCTTGCCTTTTATTGATCAAATGCTAGAAAGATTATGCAAACATACACATTATTGCTTTCTAGATGGTTATTCTGGTTTCTCTCAAATACACGTGTCGGCTAAAGATCAATCAAAGACTACTTTTACGTGCCTTTTGGTACTTTTGCTTATAGGCGTATGCCTTTTGGTCTATGTAATGCACCTGCTACCTTTCAAAGATGCATGATGGCTATATTCTCTGATTTTTGTGAAAAGATTTGTGAGGTTTTCATGGACGACTTTTCTATCTATGGTTCCTCTTTTGATGATTGCTTGAGCAATCTTGATCGAGTTTTGCAGAGATGTGAAGAAACTAATCTTGTCTTGAATTGGAAAAAGTGCCACTTTATGGTTAATGAAGGAATTGTCTTGGGGCACAAAGTTTCTGAAAGAGGTATCGAAGTTGATAAAGCCAAGGTTGATGCTATTGAAAAGATGCCATGTCCCAAGGACATCAAAGGTATAAGAAGTTTCCTTGGTCACGCCGGATTTTATAGGAGGTTCATTAAGGACTTCTCAAAAATTTCTCGGCCTCTGACTAATTTATTACAAAAGGATGTACCATTTGTCTTTGATGATGACTATGTAGAAGCATTTCAAATACTTAAGAAAGCATTAGTCTCTGCACCTGTTGTCCAGCCACCTGATTGGAATTTACCCTTTGAAATTATGTGTGATGCTAGTGATTATGCTGTAGGTGTTGTTCTAGGGCAAAGAGTTGATAATAAATTAAATGTTATCCATTATGCTAGTAAGACTCTAGACAATGCTCAAAGAAATTATGCTACTACCGAAAAGGAACTTTTATTTGCTTGTCATAAATTCAGACCCTATATTGTTGATTCTAAAGTAACTATTCACACCGATCATGCTGCTATTAAATATCTTATGGAAAAGAAAGATGCTAAACCTAGACTTATTAGATGGGTTCTCTTGCTGCAAGAATTTGATTTGCATATTGTTGATAGAAAAGGAGCTGAGAACCCGTTCAGACAACTTATCTAGGTTAGAGAATGTTCTTGATGACCCACTACCTATTGATGATAGCTTTCCTGATGAACAATTAAATGTCATAAGCACTTCTCGTAGCACTCCATGGTATGCTGATTATGCTAATTATATTGTTGCTAAATTTATACCACCTAGCTTCACATACCAACAAAATAAAAAGTTCTTTTATGATTTGCGACATTACTTTTGGGATGACCCACATCTTTATAAAGAAGGAGTAGATGGTGTTATTAGGCGTTGTGTGCACGAGCATGAACAGGAACAGATTCTACATAAGTGTCACTCTGAAGCTTATGGAGGACACCACGCTGGAGATAGAACTGCACATAAGGTATTGCAATCCGGGTTTTATTGGCCCACTCTCTTCAAAGATGCCCGTAAGTTCGTTTTGTCTTGCGATGAATGTCAAATAATTGTTAATATTAGTAGACGTCAAGAAATGCCTATGAATTATTCACTTGTCATTGAACCATTTGATGTTTGGGGCTTTGATTATATGGGACCTTTTCCTGCCTCTAATGGATATACACATATTTTAGTTGTTGTTGATTACGTTACTAAGTGGGTAGAAGCTATTCCAACTAGTAGTGCTGATCATAACACCTCTATTAAAATGCTTAAGGAAGTTCCTAGATATTTAATGACTGATGGTGGTTCACATTTTATTCATGGTGCCTTCCGTAAAATGCTTGCTAAATATGACGTTAATCATAGGATTGCATCTCCATATCACCCATGATCTAGTGGTCAAGTAGAATTGAGTAATAGAGAGCTCAAATTAATTTTGCAAAAGACTGTTAATAGGTCTAGAAAGAATTGGTCGAAGAAACTTGATGATGCATTATGGGCCTATAGAACTGCATATAAGAATCCTATGGGTATGTCTCCGTATAAAATGGTTTATGGAAAAGCATGTCACTTACCTCTCGAACTAGAACATAAGGCATATTGGGCTATTAAAGAGCTCAACTATGATTTCAAACTTGCGGTGAGAAGAGGTTATTTGATATTAGCTCACTTTGGATGAATGGAGAACCAAGCTTATGAAAATGCCAAGTTATTTAAAGAAAAAATTAAAAGATGGCATGACAAAAGGGTACAAAAGCGTGAGTTTAATGTAGGTGATTATGTATTGCTATACAACTCTCGTTTAAGATTTTTGCAAGAAAACTTCTCTCTTAATGGGAAGGACCCTACGTTATCGAGGAGGTCTATCGTTCCGGTGCCATAAAAATCAACAACTTTGAAGGCACAAATCCGAAGGTAGTAAACAGTCAGAGGATCAAACATTATATCTCAGGTAAACCAATATTATTGAAACCGTAACCCCGGAGGAATACATAAGGGACACTTTCCAGAACGTTTCAGACTCCGAAAAGGAATAGGTATGTGGTACGGTAAGTAAATCGACTCCAAAACTATTTTTAAGGTAATATTTCTCCGTTTTTTGGAATATTTAGAAAAATAGAAAATAAGTGTCAGTCCGGGAAGGACACGAGGCCTTCACGAGGGTGGAGGGCGTGCCCTACCCCCCTGGGCGCGCCCCCTACCTCGTGTGCCCTCTAGACTCCGTTTTCTTGCACGATACGTATTTTGGTCGGTAAAAATTCATTATATATTCTCCCGAAGGTTTTGACCTCTGTATCACGCAAATATCTTCTGTTCTTGTTTCAAGCTTTTTGCTTTGCAGATTTGGTCAACATGTCGTCCCCAGATTCAAGGAGAAAGCTATGTGGATGATTACCTAGCAAATCCGAAGGTCTATGGGGGCGTGGAGCACGATGGTTGGACTACGGAGGAAGAAGAGGACTATGAACCCAAGGGAAGGAGGAGGCGAGCTCGGGACGATGAAGCCCCATTACCTCAACCTGGGGACATGCATGTGGAGTTCAAAAAGTCAAGTCTCCCTGATAGGGTAAAGAAACCAAAGTTCGAGTTTATCCCTTTTCGTCTCTTGCAGGAAAATAAGCAGAATCTATGCAAGAAGATATTAACCCTGGAGTGGGAGATTGATGATCTGAGGGATCAAAATGCCGTCCTCAAGCGCAAATTAAGGGAGAAGTCTATGCCATCAACTAAGTCATCATCTCCACCACCTTCACCAGCAAAGAATATATAATCACATGGGTATGGCACTCCCCTTGGCAACTGCCAAGCTTGGGGCAGGTGCCCGATGATCGTATCACCATCACAACTCCTATCTTTACCGTTTTTCTTAGTTCGATCCTATTAGTAGTATCTTGATTTGGTAGAATAAAGTCATGGCATGATCTAGTTTTGAAGTTTTGCTTTATGATCCCTCTATGTAATCGAGTCTGTGAGCGATATATAATAAAGATTAGTGTTGAGTCAAGGGCTTGATTGTTTTGCCATGATCTTGGGTGAATAAAAGAAAAAAGAATAAAAAGAAACAAAGAGTTCATATTGATCTTATTGAGAGTAATGGTGATTAAAAGTTGTTGGGAGTTGGCAAATATAGTTTTGGTCATCGTTGCAATTAATAGGAAGTAATAAGGAAAGAGAGGTTTCACATATAGATATATTATCATTGACATCTTTTATGATTGGGAGCACTCATTAAAATATGACATGCTAAAGAGTTGATGTTGGACAAGGAAGACAACATGATGAGTTATGTTTTCTTATATCTGAGATAAAGTATGTTGTCATGGATCCTCTAACATGTTGAGCTTGCCTTTCCCCTCATGCTAGCCAAATTCTCAGCACCAAGTAGAGATACTACTTGTGCTTCCAAATACCCTAAACCAGTTTAGCCATGAGAGTCCACCATATCTACCTATGGATTGAGTAAGATCCTTCAAGTAAGTTGTCATCGGTGCAAGCAATAAAATTTCTCTCTAAATATGCATGACTTATTGGTGTAGAAATAAGCTTTATCTGAACTTGTCGTGGAAGTAATAAAGGCGACGGACTGCATAATAAAGTTCCACATACAAGGGCAATATAAAGTGACGTTCTTTTGCATTAAGATTTTGTGCATCCAACCATAAAAGCGCATGGCAACCTCTGCTTCCCTCTGCGAAGGGCCTATCTTTTATTATTATCTTCTACCTTATGCAAGAGTCAAGGTGATCTTCACCTTTCCTTTTCATTTATCCTTTGGCAAGCCTAGCATGTTGGAAAGAACATGATATATATATATATATATATATATATATATATATATATATATATATATATATATATATATATATATATATATATATATATATATATATATATATATATATATCTAATTGGATGTAGGGAGCATGAATTGTTATTGTTGACATTACCCTTGAGGTAAAGGTTGTGAAGCGAACTACAAGCCCCTATCTTTCTCTATGTCCGATTAAAACTCCGTAACCACAAGTATTGCGTGAGTGCTAGCAATTATGAAGGACTAAGTGATAGTTGAGTATGTGGACTTGCTTTTAAGCTCTGACATAGACACTTTCCGATGTTATGATAAATTGCAATTGCTTCCATGACTGAGGTTATAATTTGTTGGTGCCCAATAAGGTTTCTGATTCATACTATTGCATTGTGAAAAGATCATCACTTGAACATAAGTAATCATATGAAAAAATCTATATATGTTGTTGTTATGAGATTAATCATGATGCCTTCATGTCCGTATTTTTTTATCGGCGCCTCTACCTCTAAACATGAGGACATATTTATTGTTATCGACTTTTAAGCGAAGACAAGCGAGGTCTAAGCTTGGGGAGTTGATCGTCCATTTTGCATCATGCTTTTATATCGATATTTATCGCATTATGGGCTATTATTTCACGTTATGTCACAATACTTATGGTTATTCTCTCTTATTTTACAAGGTTTACGTGAAGAGGAGAATGCGGCAGGTTGGTAATCTCTGGTTTGGAAAGGGCTGTGTAGCGACCTGACCCAAAATCGGTCAAGTCTCTCGCGTCTGCATACCATCCCAAGATCATCTGGTACTCACAATTACATCGATAAAGTAATCAAAGTTCAATCACACCTGAATATTATTACGTTTCTCATATAGAGTCTTTATTACAAGGGAATAAATTCGCTCAAGGCCAACTCATGAGAAATAAACTACTAATGCTATGGAAGTGTCGAAAAGCGAGTCCATCCTACTCCAAAGGGCAATCGCTAAGCGCCGAGCGTAGCCTCACTCTGATCGGAATATACCTCTGCAACATAAGGCGTTGCAGCCATGTAAGTCAGCTTTTGAATAAGTGGCAAGTCATGAAGAATAACAATAATAAAGTTACTAACACTATATGCATTTTGGCTGTGGAGCTCTAAGTTTCATCGTTTTGCGAAAAGCAAATTTTTCCCTACTACAGTGGACTTGCTTGCAAATTACTACAATTGTTGGTAGTTATTGAGATGGTTCCGCCAACCAAAATCTCATTCCCAAATTATTAAGTCATAAAACCCCTCAAATTAATTTATTAGTTTAGTGTTGAGATTTCGAATACTTCCAAGTTCGAGGCTCAAATTGTCCGTAACGGGGACACGGCTAATCGATTAGATCTTTAACTCTGCAGAGGTTTGCGACTTTCCTGCAAGAATCATTCCCTCCTTTTAAAGTCTTCGCACTACATGGTGTTTGAAGGCGGGACGAATGAAACAGGGTCTTCAAAGAGTTCTTCGGCTCTGCGGTACCCATCCAATCCTACCGTTCTTCTACATCTCGTAGTACCGTCCAGCCAGCGTCACTACTAAGGTTAACCCAGCGAGCCCATAATGGCTTGCGGCTGCAGAATAAGCTTCGGTCATGGGGCATCCATCCTTCTCTTCGTGGCTGGGTGAAGCTTTCCATGAATGTCATGGCACTTCTCCATGCATCCCGCCAACCACTGGGTTCTCGGGTGCCCGTCAACAAATCCTCCACCCAGTGGTGAATTTGAAGTCCATCTTGATCATTGTAGTTCATGGGGTTGTCATCATCATTGACTCTCACATCTTACTTATGAATTTCACTCAACCAAAACCGTCTCTGAGCATAGCAAAGTAAACTACTTACGTCCGGGGTCATGGTAACAAGGGATTGGTTCATCCTACCACATGATACTACTCAAGTTTAATAACTTCAAAATTTCAACTACTGCATGCATGGTGGGGTGGTGACAATTCTAATGCACAAAAACATAGGTATAGAAATAACATGATCAAAACTTGCCTTGCTGATGATCCTCGTAAGCTAAAGATTCGTAGTAGCAAGCTTAGACTCCGGAAACTCTACCGAGACAAACAATAACCACAATAAGCATATAGCATAGGATCACATAATACAATAGCATAACAATAGCAACATAACACACCAAAACAACCAAATCAAAATCCAAAGGGAAAACTCAAAGAAAACCAATTCAAAGTTTTTCCTACTTCAAACAATAGCTAGAATAGTTTTATATAACAAAAATTTCTTAACATAACCTAATCATGGTTTTAGGTTAACTAAACATAAAGGATTTCATTAATCAACTAGGAGCAAAAAGAATTAATTTAAAAGCTATTATAAAACTCCTTTTAGGCTAATCAAATTTCTATTAAGAAAATAAAATAAAACTTTTATTAATTATAAATAAAAGTTCATCCTATAAAGTGACAGAAACTATCCTAGAATAATCAATCACATGTTAAAAATAAATTCATTTACTAATTAAAATAATAGGAAAACAGTAGCTAGTTAATTAATTAGGATTAACAAGATTCTGCTTAAAACTATTTTTTATTAATCCTAAAATACCCAAGTTAATTTTTATGGTTTGGCAATGTCAAAATAAAGTTGGGACAAAAGAATCATATAAAATAATTTTCTAACTCAAGTTATAGCAGATTTACTATTCTGACTAAAACTAAATTAAAGCAATTTTAATTAATTTTAACATAGCTAAATATATATTCTACAGAAACTTTAGAAAATTTGCAAACCAACAAAAAAAGAATCATCTAAAAATAATAAACATAATAAAAGATATGAATTTTTCAAAACAGAAACTATTCTGTTAAAACAGAAAAACAAAAATAAAAGAAAAAGGCCTAATGGGCCTAAACTACGCACTGTGCGTAAAATAACCTAATCGGGCCTAGGGTTAAACTAAAACGGGCCGGGCTAAAACAAATAAACCTAACTAATTTAAACCGTAACGAACCGGCCGGACCGGGCGGTTTTATTTAAAAAAGATACCCCTTCGGGGGTTCTAATCTACACCGATTTGAGATCGGACGGGGAGGTGATTCAGCGACTAACGGAGGCTCAACGGGCGGCAGGCGGGTGGCGGCAGTGAGTCGTCCGAGGCTCGAGGCGTCGGGGAGGTCGGGAGTAGCCCGAGCGGAAAGTGACGAGGTCGGGAGGTGCAGTGGAGTCGGTGGGGTCGGGAGTGGCTAGGCGGCGGCGGCGAGAATGGCGGCGGCGGGAGCTTGAACTCCAGCGAGCTCGTCGAGAGAGAGGAGGTCGGCAAGGGCTAGGGGAATGGGTGCGGGCGAGGCTTAAATAGCGAGGGCCTCGGCCTAGCCAGGGGGGGGGCGATCGGAGGATCGGGATCCGGATCTTGCGGATCCGCGATCCGCGCGCGACGGGCGTGGCGTGGGCGAGGTTGTGAAGGGGCGGGGTCCTTGCGGAGAGAGAGAGAGAGGCGGCGGGCGGCCAAGCGCCAGAGGGTTTGAGCGTGGGCGAGGTGAGGAGCTGGGCCTGCTCGGCTGGCTCACAGTGATGCCAGGCTGCGCTGGCCTTGAGGGATTCTTGGCGCTGGCTGGGCAGCCAAGCCAGGCGCTGAGTGGAGTTTTTCCTTTTTAAATTTATTTTTTAAAATAAAACAAAAGAGTATAACTTTTAAAATATAAATATTTTATATAGGGTATATATATACCAAAATGATCAGGGAATATTCCCTTTCATTTGAACATTTTCCAAAGGCAAAATCAAACTTTATAAAAATCCATTTTTTCAAATTCAAATAAAATTCAGATTTGAATCCAAAACTTTTGGCATTGTTTCCTCTGATATTTTTGGAGTGTCATGTTTGCTCCTCTCATACTTTTGATCAAGTATTTATCAGGCATAGTTTTTGAAATGATTCCCACTTGCCAAAGTTTGAAATTCAAATTCAAAACTCAAAATTCTCTGAAACTTCAAATGACATTCAAATTTCAAACAGGATGCATAGGATGCTTAGCTATAATTGTAAAACATTCCAAATAGGAAATTTGGGATGTTACAAACCTACCACCTTAAGATGAATCTAGCCCTCGAGATTCGGGTTAACTAACAAATAGGTGCGGGTGGTCTCGAAGAAGGTCTTCTTGGCTCCAGTGGCTTCTTCCTCGGTGTGGTGACTCCACAACACCTTGAAAAATTTGATGACCTTGCTGCGGGTGACTATGCTCGCAGTCTCGAGAATCGGACGGGTTTCTCCTTGTAGGTCAGATCACTGTCAAGCTGTATGGCCTCTAGGGGCCTTGTGTCTCTCAGCGGAACATCGGCCATGTCGGCATGACACTTCTTCAGAGAAACATGGAAGACATCATGAACTCCGGACAATCCTTCCGGCAATTCCAACTTGTAAGCAACTTCTCCACGACGTTCGAGGATTTTGTAGGGGGGTGACAATTCTAATGCACAAAAACATAGGTATAGAAATAACATGATCAAAACTTGCCTTCTGATGATCCTCGTAAGCTAAAGATTAAGTAGTAGCAAGCTTACACTCCGGAAACTCTACAGACAAACAATAACCACAATAAGCATATAGCATAGGATCACATAATACAATAGCATAACAATAGCAACATAACACACCAAAACAACCAAATCAAAATCCAAAGGAAAACTCAAAGAAAACCAATTCAAAGTTTTCCTACTTCAAACAATAGCTAGAATAGTTTTATATAACAAAAATTTCTTAACATAACCTAATCATGGTTTTAGGTTAACTAAACATAAAGGATTTCATTAATCAACTAGGAGCAAAAAATTAATTTAAAAGCTATTATAAAACTCCTTTTAGGCCTAATCAAATTTCTATTAAGAAAAATAAAATAAAACTTTTATTAATTATAAATAAAAGTTCATCCTATAAAGTGACAGAAACTATCCTAGAATAATCAATCACATGTTAAAAATAAATTCATTTACTAATTAAAATAATAGGAAAACAGTAGCTAGTTAATTAATTAGGATTAACAAGATTCTGCTTAAAACTATTTTTTATTAATCCTAAAATACCCAAGTTAATTTTTATGGTTTGGCAATGTCAAAATAAAGTTGGGACAAAAGAATCATATAAAATAATTTTTCTAACTCAAGTTATAGCAGATTTACTATTCTGACTAAAACTAAATTAAAGCAATTTTAATTAATTTTAACATAGCTAAATATATATTCTACAGAAACTTTAGAAAATTTGCAAACCAACAAAAAAGAATCATCTAAAATAATAAACATAATAAAAGATATGAATTTTTCAAAACAGAAACTATTCTGTTAAAACAGAAAAACAAAATAAAAGAAAAAGGCCTAATGGGCCTAAACTACCTTGTCGTAAAATAACCTAATCGGGCCTAGGGTTAAACTAAAAGCGGGCGGGCTAAAACAAATAAACCTAACTAATTTAAACCGTAACGAACGGCGGACGGCGGTTTTATTTAAAAAGATACCCCTTGAGGTTCTAATCTACACGCCGATTTGAGATCGGACGGGGAGGTGATTCAGCGACTAACGGAGCTCGGCGGCAGCGCAGTGGGCAAGTCGTCGAGGCTCGAGGCGTCGGGAGGTCGGGAGTAGCCGGCGGAGTGCAGACGAGGTCGGGAGAATGCAGTGGAGTCGGTGGGGTCGGGAGTGGCTAAGGCGGCGAGCGGCAGAATGGCGGCGGGGAGCTTGAGCTCCAGCGAGCTCGTCCGAAGAAGGAGTCCGGCAAGGCTGGGGAATGGGGTGCAGGCGAGGCTTAAATAGCGGGGCCTCGGCCTAGCCGAGCGTCGGAGGATCGGGATCCGGATCTTGACGGATCCGCGATCCCAGCGACAGCGTGGCGTGGCGAGGTTGTGAAGAGCGGGTCCTTGCAGAGAGAGAGGAGGGCGGGCGACCGGAGGTTTGAGGCGAGGCGGTGAGAGGGGGGCGGCTGGCTGGCCTGGTGGGCCATGCTGGCTGCTGGCCTTGAGGGTTCTTGGCGCTGGCTGGGCCAGAGCCAGCGCTGGGTGGATTTTTCCTTTTTAAATTTATTTTTTAAAATAAAACAAAACAGTATAACTTTTAAAATATAAATATTTTATATAGGGTATATATATACCAAAATGATCAGGGAATATTCCTTTCATTTGAACATTTTTCCAAAGGCAAAATCAAACTTTATAAAAATCCATTTTTTCAAATTCAAATAAAATTCAGATTTGAATCCAAAACTTTTGGCATTGTTTCCTCTGATATTTTTGGAGTGTCATGTTTGCTCCTCTCATACTTTTGATCAAGTATTTATCAGGCATAGTTTTTGAAATGATTCCCACTTGCCAAAGTTTGAAATTCAAATTCAAAACTCAAAATTCTCTGAAACTTCAAATGACATTCAAATTTCAAACAGGATGCATAGGATGCTTAGCTATAATTGTAAAACATTCCAAATAGGAAATTTGGGATGTTACAAACCACCTTAAGATGAATCTAGCCCTCGAGATTCGGGTTGCTAACAAATAGGTGCGGGTGGTCTCGAAGAAGGTCTTCTTGGCCTCCGAGTGGCTTCTTCCTCGGTGTGGTGACTCCACAACACCTTGAAAAATTTGATGACCTTGCTGCGGGTGACTATGCTCATGAGCTCGAGAATCGACGGGTTTCTCCTTGTAGGTCAGATCCTTCAAGCTGTATGGCCTCTAGGGGCCTTGTGTCTCAGCGGAACATCGGCCATGTCGGCATGACACTTCTTCATGAGAAACATGGAAGACATCATGAACTCCGGACAATCCTTCCGGCAATTCCAACTTGTAAGCAACTTCTCCACGACGTTCGAGGATTTTGTAGGGGCCGATGAATCGGGTGCTAACTTTCCTTGACACCAAACCTCTTGATTCCACGAGTGAAGACACACGAAGGTATGCTCGATCTCCCACTTCGTAAGTCACTTCCTTGCGCTTCTGTCGGCATAACTCTTCGTCTCATGTGCTATCTTGAGCCTGTCTCGAATCAGCTTGACTTTCTCTTGAATCCTGATAAGATCGGAACCAAAGCGATCGATCTCAACACTATCCCACAGCAATGGTGTTCTACACCTCCTTCCGTATAGAGCTTGAAGGGGCCATCTTGATGGATTGATAACTGTTGTTGTAGGAGAACTCTGCGTATGGCAAATTATCATCCAGCTAGACCCATAGTCTAGCACACAAGCTCTCAACATGTCCTCCGAAATCTGATTGACTCTCTCGGTGCATCCATCATCTGCGGATGAAAAGCTGTCTGAATTCCAGCCTCGTACCCAAAGTTTCATGCAGCGCTTCCAAAACTTTGAGGTAAACTGTGTTCCTCTATCGACACGATTTTCCTCGGAACTCCATGCGGACATCGATCCTGGTCATGTATATCTTGGCCAACTTAGCACTGGTATAGGTAGTCTTGGCGGGAATGAAGTGAGCTACCTTGGTCAAACGATCAACCACTACCCAGATAGAATCATAACCTGAGCGGGTCTGGGTAATCCTGTGATGAAATCCATTCCAAGTTTCTCCCATTTCCAATCGGGAATCGGCAAAGGTTGCAGTAACCCCTGGCTCTCGATGTTCTGCCTTTACACGTTGACAAACATCGCATACTGGCTACGTACTCGGCAATATCCTTCTTCATACCAGTCCACCGAAACTTTCCTTCAAATCCGGTACATCTTGGTGTTGCGGGTGAATCGAGTACTGTGAATCATGAGCCTCTGAAGAATTAGCTTCCTGAGTTCGGGATCATTGGGCACATAAATCGATCCTCGAACCATATAGTTCCGTGTTCATCCTTACGGAATCCTTTAGCTTTTCCTTCATTCATCTTTTGCTTTATCTCATCAATTTCCTTGTCCGACTTACGGGCTTCACGAATCCTTTCGGCCAAAGTGGACTGAACTTCAGAGTTGCCACATATCCTCTTGGAACTATCTCCGATCGGAGACCTCACGAGGTCATCTACTAACTCCGGGTAATCCTCCTCTTGTGAGAGTATTCACATAACTCTTACGGCTCAAAGCATCGGCTACAACATTAGCCTTACCGGTGGTAATGCAATCTCATGTCATAGTCCTTTATCAACTCTAGCCATCTCCTCGCCGAGGTTCAATTCCTTCTCGTGAAAATATACTTCAAGCTCTTGTGATCTGTAAACATCACAACGATTTCCGAGGAAATGTCTCCGTGTCTTGAGTGCATGCACTACGCGCTAACTCCAAATCATGTGTGGCATAATTCATCTCATGAGGTCGTAGCTGTCCGGAGGCATAAGCTACAACCTTACCTTCCTGCATTAATACTCCTCCAGTCCTTGACGAGATCGTCCAATAGACCTGGTATTCCTTGTGTATGTCCGCAAAATCAACCTGGGCTGTAACCAAACGTTTCTTCAATTCCTGAAAACTAGCTTCACATTCCTCGGTCCAAACATACTTGGCTTCCTTCTTTAACATCTCAGTCATGGGCTTGGCAATCTTGAGAAGTTCTCAATGAACCTCCGATAATATCCTGCGAGTCCAGAAAACTGCGGATCTCCTTGATCGAGGTGGGTGACTACCAATCGGTGTGATTCAACCTTGGCGGGATCAACTGCTATTCCTTCCCTGAAATAACATGTCCGAGGAATCCGACTTCCTTCAGCCAAAATTCACATTTACTAAACTTGGCATACAACGATGTTCTCGAAGTTTTCTCGAACTAGACGCAAATGTTCCTTATGCTCTTCCTCGCTCTTGGAGAAAATCAATATATCATTGATGAACACCACGACAAACTTGTCCAGATATTCCATAAACACCTTGTTCATCAAATTCATGAAGTATCAGGAGCATTAGTCAATCCAAATGACATGACGGTATACTCATATAAACCATACCGTAGTGAATGCTGTTTTGGGTATATCCTTTTCACGAATC
>JAHIAM010007740.1:0-10837 GCA_021605205.1 Aegilops longissima | reverse complement strand
CAATTTTATCGTTGCGTTCGAATACCGAGTTTTGCCGACATCAAATCTCTTTTGTACAGTTGTTGGTGAGATAACCGATAGCCCAAGATCGTGGCGAAAAGGGAGTATTGCCATGACTTGTATAACGGATGTTTTTCAAGGTCGAGGTACACGATTTCGAGGATTTCTTGGTTATGTGTTGACGGATGGATACAAATGGATCTAGGTATTGTTAGTTTGGGTGATATATTTGTGTCCCCGTATCCCCAACACCAGATTGCATAACCAGAAAGTTTCGGGAGTTTATAGGTGGGAATTCTAGTAGCTTACAGTGATATTCTTTCCATGATGTATGATTTGAGATTGGGGTTCAAAGTTTAGTGGTCCGCCATTCACGGTCGATTTACAGTGGTCGCGTAGACGCCTTAAAGAATCCTTGGCTATGCTGATTCGGGACGTTGTTAGTCATTCGTGACGTCCGCTATACGTCAGGTCCGTGAGGAGCCCCACCACGAACACTTTGGGCTAAATTCTATCATGTGTTTGTTCCGCTCATTCTAGAAGCCAACCTTTCGTTTTCAGTTGTGATATTCGAATTGTTTCTCGATGATGTTGTTTTCATATCTTTATCTAAGTGGCTTCTCACCTTAATGGACGGTGATGATTAACTTTGAATTCATTCGCTCATTCTTGTTCAATGTTTATTGTGAAGACTATATGTTGCAATTTCTATCCGCTGATTCTACTTATCATTTGTCTATCAAAGGACTAACGGATGTCACCCTCTTCAGATGGCTCCGCCAACGCTGCTCAATCCGGATCGCAATGATGGGGATCACAATCCTCCACCTCCACCTCCACCTCCGCCTGGCGTGGCAAGCTATCATGGCAGCCACCAATGCCAATGCTCGATGATTTTGCAGCTCTTGCAAGAACGTACTCAGGGCAAGGCAATCAAGGCAATCAAGGCAATCAAGGTCAAGGCAACAATCAGCCACATTTTGCTACTCTACCGGTTTCGCTAATCAGCAAGTCTTTCAGTTTCGTGTTGAGGCCACGACGATGACGATTGGTTAGTGGATATCTGCAAGCACTTTGACGTAGAATGTCGACCTGAGGACTTTGTCAAGTTTGCATCGCTCAACTCAAGGATCAAGTGCTGAGTGGTTCCAGAATACAAGATTCCAGAGGAGGTCGGTCATTACCGGGATGAGTTCCGCCGTGATTTCGAGCTCATCACATTCAAGAGTGTTGTTGAGAGCAAGCGTGAGGAGTTCCGCAATCTCAAGCAGGCACCTGTCTGCTATCAATACAATATCCAGCCTGTAAGCTCGCTGCTTTGCTAAGCAAGATGTACGATGAAGGAGTATGATCTATCGCTCAGGGTGGTCTGAGAGGATCTGCATACCTCTTGTGCTGTTTGAGCCGATAAGTATGATGATTTCTACAACATGGCTCTCAAGCAAGAAGCAGCACAGCTCAAGCGAGGCTTCTAAGAAGAGAATCGGATGCGTTCAGTCCTCCTCGTCCTCTCAAGTGGCAGCCAAGCAGCAGAAGTTTTATCTGCCCTCCTCCGCTCCACACCTTACCAGCAGAAGAACTCAGTGGCCGTGGATCTTCCCACCCACCCAACCCAAGCTATCGAACAAGTCTAATTTCAAGCTCCAAGGTCAAGTGCTCCTTACCACCGTCCGCTTCTCGAGGTCACTTGCAACAAGTGTCGCAGAAGGGTCACTATGCGTAATAAGAGCTTCAACCAGAGGCGCCTTCCGCCTCCTCCCGTGAAATCTTCCAAGAATGCAGTGGTCAAGCACAATCCCAAGTATGCCAAGGTCAATATGATGAATGCAGCTCAGAAGAGGATTCTTCGATGTGCTAATGGGTAATCTCTCGCTTAATGATATTCTGCTAAAGTCTTATTTGATACTGTGCATCGCTTTTCATTTCGAGACCTTTTGTTGCCAAGATGAATTTGTGACGGAAAAGATTCTATTCCTTGAAGATTGTGTCCCTGGCAAGCAAATGACATCTAATGTTTATGTCCCGGATGTTTCTATCAAGATGGGTGATTATAGATTTCTTTCTAAACCGTGGTTCTTGGCGACTCGGATATTGATCTTATTCTCGAATGGATCGCTTTATCAAGACAAAGCTCACTTGATTGTGCTGCTGTGGAAATTCAATTGACTCATTCTTCTAATGATGTGATCATCTATGCCTCTCGTGATGAAACCATTCGGTTGTTTTCTCTCAATGAGAAGGGCGAATTGAATGCCATCTCTCGATTCCAAATGTTTAGAGTACCAAGATGTCTTTCCGTAAGAGCTTCGGTATGCCACCTCATCGGCCGCTGGAGTTCGTTATCGATCTTGAGCCCGCATCGAACCCGCTTGTAAGCGCCCATACAAGCTTGGACCTGATGAGCTGAGGGAATTGAAGAAGCAGCTCGATGAACAAGAGCGTCTGGTTTGATCGCATCGAGTTCATCTCCTTGGGGTTGTGGTGTTCTTTTGTCCGAAGAAGGATGGCTCGACCGACTTTGTGTCGATTACCATCCATTGAATAAGAAGACAATCAAGAACAAGTATCCACTTCCCAACATCAATGAGATTTTCGAGCAACTCAAAGGTGCTAAGTGTTCTAAGCTTGACCTTCGATGGGGTATCATCGATTCGGATTCGTGAACAAGATATTCCCAAGACAAGATTCGTAACAAGCTTTGGTTCTATGAATATACGTCATGTCTTTCGCCTCAATGCTCCTCCAACTTTCTCTCGATGATGAACTTCATATTCAATCCTACACCAATGAATTCGCCTTGGTCTATCTTGATGATATTTTGGTCTCTTCCAAGAATAAGAAGGATCATGCCAAACATTTGCGATTGGTGCTAGACAAGCTCGAGAGTATCAATTTATGCTAAGTTCTCCAAATGTGAATTCTGGCTTGATGAAGTGCTTTATCTTGGTCATATCATCTCTGCCAAGGTATCGCTGTTGATCCCGAGAAGGTGTCCGCATTGTGAATTGGGAACCTCCTCGATGTCAAGCAGCCTCCAGCTTTCTTGGTCTTGCGTTATTGTCAAGATTCGTTGAGAACTTCTCCAAGATTGCAAAGCCTCTTTCCAACCTCCTCCGAAGGTGTGAAGTATGTCCGGTCTCCCGAGTGTGACGTTGCTTTCAAGACTCTCAAAGAGAAACTCACAGCCTCCTGCTCGACTCCTCCCGATGAATCCAAGCCATATGAAGTGTTCGTGATTCTTCTTCAAGGTCTCGTGCTGTGTTAATGCAAGAGAAGAGAGTTGTGGCTTATACCTCTCGCCATTGAAGCCCAACGAGAAGAACTACCCCACTCACGATCTTGAGTTGGCATTGTTCATGCTTGATTACTTGGAGACATCTCTTGTTGGGAAGGAAAGTGGACATTTTCACCGATCACAAGAGTCTCAAGTACATCTTCACTCAGCCTAACCTCAACCTCAAGTGCACTCGATGGGTCGAAATGATTCAAGAGTACAACCCAAGTATTGAGTATACTCCGGCAAAGCTAATGTCATTGCAGATGCTTTGAGCAGGAAAGCTTATCGCACAGCCTAATCCTCAAGCCCTTTCACCGGATCTCTGGAATCTTTCCAGTGAATCTTCAAGTTGTTCCTCAAGGCTTTCTTGCCAACCTCATAGTGTCTCCTACTTTGGAAGATCAGATTCGTGAGGCTCAACTTCGGATACCATGGTGAAGAAAGTGAAACGTGGTATCGACAAGGGCATTCCCAAGTACAAGTGCTTCCGTTGATGACAAAGACACTGCTCTTTGAGGACCGGATTGTGGTTCCTAAGGGTGATCTGCGAAAAGTCATTATGAACGAGGCTCACAATTCGCTTCTATCCATTCATCCCGAAGTATAAGATGTACCATGACCTCAAGCAGTCATATTGGTGGACTCGAATGAAGCGAGAAATTGCTCAATTCGTGAATGAGTGTGATGTCTGCAGAAGAGTGAAAGAGAACACCAAAGACCAGCTGGTCTCCTCCAACCTCTTGCTATTCCTGAATGGAAGTTTGATCATATTGAAATGGACTTCGTGGATCGGCTTTCCAAAGTCCAAGCGTGGAAATGATGCTATCTTTGTTGTCATTGACAAGCTTACTAAAGTGGCTCATTTTCTTCCTATCAAAGAATCCATCACTGCAGCTCGGCTTGGAGCTATACACCTCGTGGATTGTCTCCTTGCACGGCATTCCACAAGTGATATCTTCTGACCGTGGCAGCATCTTTACCTCCAAGTTCTGGGATTCTTTCGAGAAGCCATGGGCACCAACATTCTGCTTTCAGCAGCTTTCCATCCTCAAACAAATGGCCAAGTCGAGCGAGTTAATCAAATTCTTGAAGATATGCTCGGGCTTGCGCATTTCCTTCGGTATGAAGTGGAAGATTGTCTTCCATATGCCGAGTTCTCTTACAACAACAGCTTCCAAGCTGAGTTCGGCAAGGCCCCATTCGAAATTCTCTATGGCGTAAAGTGCCGTATTCTCTCAATTGGTCCGAGGCGGTGAACGCCAACTTCTTGGCAATGACTTGATCACGTAAGCAGAAGTAATGTGCAAGGTCATTCGTGAGAATCTCAAAGCAGCTAATCGCGCCTAAAAGAGCTATTATGATGATAAGCACCGTGATGTGGCTTTTGAAATCGGAGACCATGTCTACCTCCGCTCTCCAATGAAAGGTACTCGACCGCCGGTATCAAAGGGAAGCTTGCCCCTAGATACGTGGGTCCTTTCAAGATCATTGGGAAAAGAGGCGATCTCGCCTATCAACTTGAGCTGCCATCCAACTTTGCAAACGGCACGATGTGTTTCACGTGTCACAGCTTCGCAAGTGCTTCAAGACTCCTCGAACGCACTATCAACTTCAAGAGATTGACCTTCAAGAAGATCTCTTATCATGAGCACCCTGCTATTCTTGAAGAAACCGAGCGCAAGACTCGCAACAAGTCAATCAAATTCCTGAAAGTGAAGTGGTCACACCATTCCGACCGAGAAGCTACACTGGGAGCGTGAGGATCACCTCCGCTCGAATATCCGGAGTTCTTTCAGTCCTAGATCTCGGACGAGATCCTCTTGTAGTGGTGGAGTGTTGTAACACCCGGATGTAAACTTCCCTTTTGGGCAATATATCAATTTGACCTCATCCAATTCTTGTGGGTTTTGTCATGCTTGGCCTCTTTGGTTTGGTTATGTTTTTTTTTTCTTGTTTTGCCTTTGCCATATTGCATTTGTGCCTCTTGTCATATTGCTTTCCTTCTTATCATGTGATTGTGGTGTTCCTTACATGTCATATGGTTGTGGTTTTTCCCTTGCATGTCATGTGGTTGCATGTGCCATTCCTTTTGCATTACCATCCCTCCTCTTCCTCTACTTTTTTTTTTTCAAATGCCATATATTTTCTAAATTAATGTTCATCTTCTCCTAAAATCTTGCTTGTTGCACTAAACCTCCGCCAAATAATCTCCTCATTTGAAGTTGTTAGGTGTTCAAATGGCACAAGTTTGAAATATTTCCAAACTTGCATTATTTTTCTACCTTTAAAAATGTCCATTACAATTTATTTAAATAGAGGAGAATTCCAGAGTGGGGATATTTTCCTTTCACTCAAAATCTTTTCTTTCTTTCTCAGACTTTTTTCTTCCTTTTATTTTTAAAAAGGAGAAGAGAGAGGAGGCAAGAAGGCAGCTTGGCAGCCCACCACCCCCCTACTCCGGGCCCCTGCCACTCACGCCCAGCTTCACGCAGCCTCAGCCTGGGAGCAGCGCGCCATCAAGACGCTTCTCCCTCCCTCGCCACACCCATCGCCGCTTACCCCGCTTAGTCCCTTCCACGGGCAGGCTGCCTCACTGCAGCCGACCGGCCTGGCTTTTCTCACCCACCTTCCTCTCGCCAGCCATGGGGACCCTGAGCACGGAGAGCACGAGTCGACCCTCGCCGCCTAGCCCTACTTATCCCCCTGCCAAGACCGAACCTAGGTTTCCTCTCTCTGCCGCCGCCAGTGAGAGAATCCACCTAAGCTCGCCGCCTGGCCGGTCCCGAAGATCTCGAGCGCCTCTCGCCGCGGTTTCTCCGCCACCTCATCCTGCCGCACTGTGTCCGACGCCTTTCCTCGCTGCCGACCACGCCCACGACGCGACCACGGGGCCCGGATCGCCAGTTCGCCGACGCCTGCACTCGCTCTTCTTCTCGTCAGCCCCGCGAACTTGAGCTCGATTCGGCCACAGCCTGCCTCCGCCGCTGAATTTTGTCCTAGGGTAAGGAGGTAAACCCTTCCTCCTGCTCCTTCTCGCCGCCGTTAGATCCTCCGAGAGTAGGGTCCGATCCAGGCAGTCGCGCCGCCGTGTTCGGCGTGTCGTAGTAGTGGGTTCAGTTTGTTTGGCGCTGCTGAGATGCCACGACCATCGGGTTTTGCCTCCTCGAGTCCGTGGTGCTCTCGGCACACCCAGCCTTGTCCGAGGGCGCAGAGCCCCCGTAGTCAGCTTTCTGCCAAGGCCGCTGTTCTTCTCTCGCTTTAGATCAGGCCTGCTAGTTGGGCAGGCCGCCCCGATCCTCACCAATCCCTACCTAGCCGAATGGTTGAACTCCCCGCTTCTCACCAAGCGACTGGTTCGAATCAAGGAAATATGCCCTAGAGGCAATAATAAAGTTATTATTTATTTCCTTATATCATGATAAATGTTTATTATTCATGCTAGAATTGTATTAACCGGAAACATAATACATGTGTGAATACATAAACCTACAGAGTGTCACTAGTATGCCTCTATTTTGACTAGCTCGTTAATCAAAGATGGTTATGTTTCCAACCATGAACAAGGAGTTGTTATTTGATTAACGGATCACATCATTGGTTGAATGATCTGATTGACATGACCCATTCCATTAGCATAGCACCTGATCGATAGTTTGTTGCTAGTGCTTTTCTTCATGACTTATACATGTTCCTATGACTATGAGATTATGCAACCCCGCTGCCCGAGGAACACTTTTGCGCCAAACGTCACAACGAATCGGGTGATTATAAAGGTACATTATGGTGTCTCCAAGGTACATGTTGGGTTGTCATATTTCGAGATTAGATTTGTCATCCGATTGTCTGAGAGGTATCTCCGGCCTCTCGGTAATGCACATCACATAAGCCTTTGTAAGCATTGCAACTAAATGTGTTAGTTGTGATGATGTATACTGAACGAGAAAAGAGACTTGCCAAGAACGAGATTGAACTAGGTATTGGATACCACGATCAATCTCTGCAAGTAACATACCGATGACAAAGGGAACAACGATGTTGTTATGCGGTCTACCGATAAAGATCTTCAGAGAATATGTGGCCAATATGGGCATCCAGGTCCCGCTTATTGGTTATTGACCGAGAGGTGTCTTGGCCATGTTCACATAGTTCTCGAACCCGTAGGGTCCGTGACGCTTAACGCTTGGCGATGCTTATTATGAGTTTATATGATATTGATGTACCAAGGTTGTTCGAGTCCCGATGAGATCACGGATATGACGAGGAGTCTCAAATGGTCGAGACATAAAGATTGATATATTGAAGCCTATATTTGACTCTAATCACTCCGGTGAAATTGGGAATTTTACTGAGTACCGGGGTTACCGAACCTCCTGGGGGTCAATGGGCCTTGATGGCCTTAGGGAAAGGAGGAAAGGGGCCCAGTGCTGTCAGATCTTCCTTCCCTAGTCCTATTAGGACTAGAGAAGGTGCCTCTCTCCCTTCCCACTCTGGCCAATCCTAGTTGGACTAGGATTGGGAGGAATCCTATCCTGTGGGAGGGACTCTTGCGCAGCCCTTGGCCGCCAGCCCTCCCTTCCTCCTTATATACAGGCGCAGGGCACCCATGACACAAGTTGATCTACGGATCTTCCTTAGCCGTGTGCGGTGCCCCTTCCACCATATTCCACTCGGTCATATCATCGCGGAGCTTAGGTGAAGCCTCGCTGGGAGAAGTCATATCGTCATGAGCTTAGGCGGCTTCCTCCGGTGGAGCATCATCATGGTCACCACGCCGTCAGTCGACGGAACTCATCCCGGAACTTTGCTGGATCGGAGTCCGGATCGCCATCGAGCTGAACGGTGCGTAACTCGGAGGTGCCGTACGCTCGGTGCTTGGATCGGTCGGATCGTGAAGACGTACGACTACATCAACCGCGTTATAACGCCCGCTTTCGGTCTACGAGGGTACGTGGACGACATTCTTCCCTCTGCTATGCCATCACCATGGTCTTGCGTGATCGAGGAAAATTTTGAAATTACTACGCTCCCCAAAGGGCATCCGAGCCTGGTTTTATGATGTCATATGCACGGTAGAACACAAGTGAGTTGTGGGCGATATAAGTCATACTACCTACCAGCATGTCATACTTTGGTTCAGCGGTATTGGAGATGAAGCGCCGGACCGGACACGCCAGACGCTTACGCGAGACTGGTTTCACCGCTGTGAGCACTCGCTGCTTAAAGGTGATCATGGGTGTCTCTGCCTCTCACTTTAGTTGAATCGAGGCATACGCTCGTCCTGAGAAGGTTAAACGAGTCTATTTGACGAAGTATCGCTGTGGTTTTGATGCGAGGTAAGAACGGTTCTGCTCAGCCCGTAGCAGCCACGTAAAACTTGCAACAACAAAGTAGAGGACGCCTAACTTGTTTTTGCAGGGCATGTTGTGATGTGATATGGTCAAGACGTGATGCTATATTGTATGAGATGATCATGTTTTGTAACCGAAGTTATCGCAATCGGCAGAGCCATATGGTTGTCGCTTATTGTATGAAATGCAACGCCATGTAATTGCTTTACTTTATCACTAAGGAGTAGCGATAGTCGAGAAGCAATAGTTGGCTAGACGACAACGATGCTACGATGGAGATCAAGGTGTCGCGCCGTGACGATGGTAATCATGACGTGTTTGAGATGGAGATCACAAGCACAAGATGATGATGGCCATATCATATCACTTATATTGATTGCATGTGATGTTAACCTTTATGCATCTTATTTTGCTTTGATTGACGGTAGCATTATAAGATGATCCTTACTAAATTATCAAGAAGTGTTCTCCCGAGTATGCACCGCTATAAAGTTCTTCGGTTGAGACACCACGTGATGATCGGTGTGATAGGCTCTACGCTCAAATACAACGTGCAAAACAGTTGCACACGCGAATACTCAAGTTATACTTGACGAGCTATGCATATAAGATATGACCTCGAACACGGAGACCGAAGGTCGAGCGTGAATCATATAGTAGATATGATCAACATATTGATGTTCACCATTGAAACTACTCCATCACACGTGATGATCGGTCATGGTGTAGTTGATATGGATCACGAATCACTTAGAGAATTGAGGATATTTTTCTAAGTGGGAGTTCTTGTAATATGATTAATTGAACTTTAATTTATCATGAACTTAGTCCCGTAGTATTTTGCAGATTATGTTGTAGATCAATAGCTCGCGTTGTTGCTTCCCCTGTTTTTATATGTGTTCCTAGAGAAAATTGTATTGAAAAATGTTAGTAGCAATATTATGGATTGGATCCGTGATCTGAGGTTTATCCTCATTGCGCATGTAAGAATTATGTCCTTGATGCACCGCTAGGTGATGACCTATTGCAGGAGCAGTATGCGACGTTATGAACGCTTTAGCTCAATATGATGACTACTTGATAGTTTAGTGCACCATTCTTAACGGCTTAGAATCGACTTCAAAGACGTTTTGAACGCATGGACCATATGAGATGTTCCAGAATTGAAGTTAATATTTCAAGCAAATACCCGAGTTGAGAGATATGAAGTCTCCAACAAGTTCTATAGCTAAAAGATGGAGGAGAATCGCCAACTAGTGAGCATGTGCTCGATTGTCCGAGTACTTCAATCGCTTGAATCAAGTGGAGTTAATCTTCCGATAAGATAGTGATTGAAGAATTTCTAGTCACCATCACTAAAGTTACTAGAACTTCGTGATGAACTATAATATGCAAGGATGACGAAAACATTCCCAAGCTCTTCCGATGCTAAAATCGCGAAGGTAGAAATCAAGAAAACATCAAGTGTTGATGGTTGACAAGACCACTAGTCTCAAGGAAAAGGGCAAAGGGAAGAAGGGAACTTCAAGAAGAACGGCAAGCAAGTTGTTGCCGAGTGAAGAAGCCCAAGTCCGGATCTAAGCCTGAGACTAAGTGCTTTTGCTACAATGGAACTGGTCATCGAAGCGGAACTACCCCAAGTATTTGCGGATAAGAAGGTTGGCAAAGTGAACAAAGGTATATTTGATATACAGATTATTGATGTGTATTTTACTAGTGTTCGAGAACCCTCGGTATTTGATAACGGTTCAGGCTAAGAGTAGTAACTTGAAACAGGAGTTGCAATGAAAAACTAGTTGAAAGGGAAGTGACGATGAGTGTTGGAAGTAGTTCCAAGATTGATATGATCATCATCGACACTCCCTATACTTTCGATTAGTGTTAAACCTAAATAAATGTTATTTGGGCTTATGCTGAGCATGAATATGATTTGATCATGTTTATTGCAAACGGTTATTCATTTAAGTAAAAGAATAAATTGTTGTTTCTTACATGAATAAAACCTTATATGGTTACACACCCAATGAAAGTGGTTCGGATCTCGATCGAGTGATAACATATTCATAATATTGATGCCAAAAGATGCAAAGTTAATAAATAGTAACTTATTTGTGGAACGCATCATATTTGTAAAGATGAAGAAGCTCCATGCCGATGGGATTTTGGAATCACTTGATTATGAATCACTTGATGTTGTAACCATGCCTTATGG
>JAHIAM010007739.1:0-24992 GCA_021605205.1 Aegilops longissima | reverse complement strand
TCTTTCCTTATCTTAATAAAGACCGACTTCGGCCTTTCGAATACAAGCTAGACACCATATGGAACATGCAACCACATATGACACCGCGAAGTTAAAGCAAGCACCTGGGATGGTGGTTCATTGCGAGCGAGGTCATCAACTCTAGAGCAACGTTTACTGTCTCCATCTGCTGACACTGCACCCTTTAAAGCGCCAGAACGCGTCTGCCATAGTCCGCAGAGAAAGCCGGCACGACTTCTCTTCTTCTTTTTTTTGCTTCCCTCTCGGCGACTCTGAAATACCCTTGCATAAAAACACAATAGTGAGAGTATGGATGAAGTGTGTGCAGAACTAGTGCATCGTAAAAGTAGCGTAGAGCGTGGCTGAAAAATAAATGACAGAGACATATGATAGCTCTACAACATTGCATGGCAAACAAAATTAGATTCTACTCCAGATGATTTTGTAATATATGAGCACAGAAATGCAGGTACTCCTCCAAAGACACCACCACATGTGGTCATATCTAAGATAACAAATGACCGAAAATAAATAGGTCACCGATTTTTTAATGAACCGTCCGATCTATAAGGAACGGGTGATGGCCTTCGCCTACCTCCCGCCACCATCAGTTGACGATCTTTTTCGAACCGCCACGACCACCGCCTGCACTCCTGCCTCCGCCCGCCTCGGCCCCATCGACCTCACACCACCGCCTGCAGCTTGGCAGCGCCTCAAGCCATCCTTTAATCCTGCCGACCTCCAGATTGGGCGCCAGAGTTTCAGGCCGCAGACGCCCTAAGATAAACACTATAGCGTTGCTTCATGGTAATAGTCGTGATTAGCGCCTTACGCCGGGAATGCTTCCATTAATTGGGAATCAATCGCCAGAAATTGAAATTGTGGGGCACGGACCTCTAGCTAAGGTGAAATAGTATATGAGGAGAAACCTTGTGCATCGCGAGTTACTAGGAACATCTAGTATCAAGAAGAAGCGTCAACTAGTGTCCTCGTGGGATGAATACTGCAAGCAGAGACGTAAGATTTGCACTAATAAGGGAAGAGGAGTACCTTCTTCGGTTGCCGGTGTGGTCACCCACATGTCGCGCCGATCTTCTTTCTTTTTTCCGGGAAACCGATGTTCGAGGGTGCAGGCTTGACGAACCCATGGCCAAATTGTTGATCGTTGTTGGCGTGGCCGATGTCAGCGGAGGGGAAGCAGATCCGAGGCGGCGAAGGACTACATGAAAGGTGAACAGCTCCGGCTGGGTGGAGGGAGGTTGTTGGAGCGGCAGCAGTGAGGCGCAGGACGGCGTGGTTGAACTGGTTCTGCACGGACGGCTCGGCCTCGGCTTCAACTACTAGCCGTGGAGGGCGCTGCGGTTGAGGTTGTGGACGCACTACTACGCTGGGTATCGCCTCCGGCGTGATGGAGGAGGGCGGCGGCTGATTGGTGGGATGGGGTGGCGGATGGAGGACGCTGGGTTTCACGGCTGGTGGAGAGGTAGTTTTGGCGCCCACGGAGTAATAATGGGGAATCGGACGGTGGGGGGAACCATGTTTCGTCCGGGACGCGCTTTTTTTTGGCTTTTTTGAATGTAAGATGGGACGCGCTTGTTTGAAATTTGGGAAAGTACAAACTTTGCCCCTCTTAAATTTCGGACTCACCATGGGTCGGGGTAGGATGGTAATCCCTGTGTCCCAAATAGTGGGATGGAGCGATTTCGCCGCCGCATGTGTGCTTAGGCGCCATTGTGTATGAATGTTTTTCGAGGCGGCTATGGCTGCCTAGATGAAGCTACAAACCTACCCCGGTTTAGACCTTTGGACGCCGGGCCGGTAGGTTTCACTGGTCGGAGTTATTAGAAAGTAATTTCCTTTGTACTACCAAACATTGGTCTCACGCGGTTTCGGTAGAGGCTCTTTTGCGCTTTTTTCAAATTTTGAAACACAAGCATTCACGCTTAGAGTACTCTTGAACTATGAGGATTGACCTAAATAGACAACGTTATATTTGACCTTGTATGTTTGAAAACCTCATTAAATTATCCGCTTCCTTTGAAATTTTGACACTTGAAAATCCTATAACTATGATTATTTTGGAATGGAGGAGCTAATTTGAATCTATTTTGTACACGACTACATATGCTATTATGTACAAAATCGAGCAAAGATTGGTACCCCATAGTTTAGGTATGGTTTACAAATGCCATGATATCAAATTCAAATAATTGAATGGACTTCATGTTGAATTTGATTTTTTAAACCACCTTAGGTTGAATTCAAATGTATGCTAGTTCATAGGTAGCTATTTATAAATGTCCATTGTGTAACTTTCAGATGTATAATGTGCTTTACACACACAACATGAACTATACTCACGCTTATATTCGATTGCTAAAGCGATGCATTGTCCGGAGTTCAAAATACTAACTATGTGGATCAATTGTGTCGAATAATAACATAGACATGCTCAAATTCGATAGAATCTAGATGTCTGATGGATCAATGACCGCCTTACGCTGAATTGCAAATATCATGATCCCATCCTAATATTTGGATACAATGTATGTATTTAATCAATGTGTAGAGCAGTCTTTACGTAGTTTCACTCTCCATCGGTGGTCTCTCACACATGCTCACACACTCTCTCCCGAGGTGCGCACACATGCTCTAGATATAACCTCCTCCCTCTCGTAACCATTTACAACTGTTTTCACTAACCTTTATCACAAGCACTCTTCCTCTCGCAAACATACACACGCACAATCCTCATCGAATTTTCTATATACATGGACCTGCCTACGTGTCTCATGTACGCACATTATCTTTACGCCTGCCTCTCACGCATTATCTCACACCTCTTCCTAATCGACGAGTATGATTCTAGCAGAGCATTTTGTAGGATGCCCTTAAAGTTAGGTTGATGAATAGTAATATCGTAGATAAAGGGGTTACCTTAGTCCAAGAACCTAGGGTTACAAATCTCAGCCGGCTTTGTCAAGGACACAGAGTCCTTCACAATTCTGCTATCTTTGTCTTGTACGACTAGTCATCCATGGGTCTTCCTAAATGTGTCATACGTCAACCAATGTGGCGCAGATTGAACCGAACTAAGGGCCTCACCTGACTCCACCTGACCTCACACGGTGACACACCCTCCGCCCCACGCCTCATTATCTTCTCACACCCACACATACCAACACAAACACCACACACATAGAAAATTTCTCCTGGTGCCTCTATTCCTCCCCTTGCATATACACACTCAAGGGAATGGAATCTCTTGTCATGACGCTATATTCGCTCTCTCTAGACCACTCTCATTCTCGTATATTCTCCCACGCCTCACGGGCCCCCTATCCATGCCTCTCTCGAACACACATACACACACATACCTCTCTAGGCCCCACCAAATGCATCAACTACACATTCACACATGTTACATCACACACCCATTGATCTAAAAAGCCCTCTTCACGCTTATTTCAGATACAACATTCCTTTTGAATAAAGTGTGGCCAAAAATTATTTTAGAGTTTCTACATATACAACATTACAAAGTTATATGGAGGAGTACTTAACGCTAATTTGCATTGCATGGTGCCCACAATGATATTTATTCCAGACGTGAATTTGTATATTTTATACTATATACAAAGTTAGTCATAATAAAGAGAAACGAAGAGCATCTCTCTCTCCATCACATACCCCCAGACGCCTCTTTCACGTATGCACACAAAAACTATCTCCGTGTCCTCTAAAAAGTAAGCCCCTAGAAAATTCATGCGTGTTTCATCTTTCTCGCAAGGAGCATATGCAATGATGATCATTGTATTTGAAGCAAAGCACGATACATACATTGACTTCATAATCCACTCACGTAAATCACCGCTTACGCTTAGTGGTTATTATACGTACCAATGGCTCACCGTGCATAACTTCTTTGTATTTGCTCATGACATGACTAGTTGACCAGCTTAAACGCTCCACGTGGCACCTCTAAGTGTTGCATCACATTATCTCACTAACATCGTGCCCACCTGCTCGATTTGTATCTACTCTACATCTACACTATTATAAAATACATAAAATACACTCTTATAAAAACAGAGTTGGTGATGATGGTGTGTGCCATCCTGCAATATAGGCCATCCGATTTATATCCGATGAGAGGAAAGAAACTATGGCAATTTTGCAAAAGGTACCCACACACCTCTCCACATTTGCAAATAAGGCCTTCCCTCGCTCATCCTTTCTCTCACAAGATAAACAAGTCATACAAATGCATCTTGATGTTACGTGCAACGCCACGGCATCTTGCTTAGTAAGAATGAAAACAAACGACAAAAAATATTTTGACGGTGGTTCAAGTCATGACCAAGGGCATAGCGGACAAGGTGGCCTTGTATTGGTATGTCGAGCCGCCTGTTTTAACACATGAGCTGGTGGTGATTATACACACGCACGCATGCACACAACTCCATCCACGCAACACTCACACAAACACATGCACCCACGCACGCACGCAACACTCACACGCATACACGCAGCCACGCACGCACGCAACACTCACATGCACACACGCACGCATGCATGCACACACCAAGACACCACACGCACCAACACACACTCTCACGCCAAGTGCTCAACCTACACGCATGCGCACACATCAGTCCTCGGCTGCATACATACACAACCAGTGATTCTCACAAGACGGTTGGAGCCTTGTCGCTACAGGCAGAATTTGTGTTTATCCGACCTTTCCCTATGCGAATCGACATGTGGGACCCACAAGGAACGGGGTCAATTTAACTAGTCAACATGGCGCCACGCACTATTTGGCCGGTCAACAGAGTGCAATCCGATGCTGAATCGTGAGCAAGTGACCGGATAATCACCGCAAAACGAGTATAGTGACCGTAATCAGCTTATTCTGAAGTTCGTGACCAGATACGCTTTTCTCTCTCGTAGAGGCCTCCAAAACTACATCTCTACACGCTCGCATGTTACATCTAACAACTATGCAATACAGACTACTACTACACTCTAACACAATAAATCATATGTGTTTTTAGTTTTACTAGATATCATATTGTTACTTATAATTATTCAGTTTGTATACATTAAAATTGCCTTTGAAATGTATGGCCAAGATTATCTACCACGCGGAAAAATCCGCCTTTCCTGTTTAATCGGTTTGTATCGATGGATCGTATAAAAAGCAAAACTATAGTACTATACAATACAAGTGACAGCTCATCGGGTCGTCAGGTCGCCTACCTCCGTCAGAAGAGTGGAGCGCCGCTTCATAAATCTTCTAGTCCCTTTCACGACATGTGGGACATCAAGCTACCGGTCCACGTGCATACCGAATACAATGCAGAGCAGCCGGGTGAAGCACCCTACCATGGCGCCGGCATAGTAATGAGCAATGAGGCATCAAATCACAAAGCTGCACCTTCCCTGCAGCTAAGTTGAGGACAAGTAATAATGCTAAAAATAAGTTGAGGGACGGCAACCATCATTTCACTGCTGCTGAATCCGCTTCTCCTCATCTTCTTCAACTTAACCACGTTTGCTTCTACCGTTGTTCTCGCCTCATGTGGGACGCGATCAGCTTGGTAAAGCACTCGACATTACGGATCGCATGTTAGCAAACCGCCAGACAACATCCTCCGAATAAGAAACCTCCTCCCGCCATTCCGCTGCAAAATCACCTCATTTTTACTAATCTTTGATTCTATAATTTTTAGATCAATATAATTGAGATTTGTATAGATAGCACACAGAGCAAAACCATGGTACGTTAAGGGCATCCACAATGTGTAGCCAAATGTGAAAATAGCTTTTGGCATCGTGGGAACCATTGTGACGGTGTTGCATAAAGCCAAAAGATGGAACCGAAGCTCCTGATTGATTGATTGAAGGAATAGAAAATGCAACGCTTCTCCTCTTTCTCCCATGCTTGGACGATGTAGTACAGATAGAGCACAGAGTCTACTCCCCTCTCCCTTCTATCACAAATCACAAAGCAAAGGAGGCGCCAAATCACAAAGCACGGACGGCAACTATCATTTCACTCTTCACGACCGCTTCTCCATCATCTTCTTCGAGAAACCATTCACCGCACTAGTACTCCTAGTAGTAGTACTAGTAAAGGACTTCCAGGATGCAAATAAGGCGGTTGTCTCGCTTGCAAGTAAGACTTCATGTAATCCACTTCACCGTGGTCTCCTCAATGGTGTTCTCCGTCGAACGACTTCGCCAAACCACAAAAAAGTCACGACGCCACAAGAATGGGCAAGGAATTCAAATATAGTTACTATTCCATTTTTTGTACACAAGGCAAGTATATCTAAATTACAATTTGCAAAGGGCCACTAACACTAATCGAGGCAAAATTGATGGGGTTAGCAACCAAGGACATTAATATCCCCTACATGCATGCGGAAGTGAGAAGGTTCTTTGCATGGCGCTGCATTAATCAAGCCGATGAGGAGGAGATGGTTAGCTCTTTGGTCTTTCGAGAAAAAATACGCTAATTGACACGTGAAACGAGGATTTGTATCGATTAAATCCTGCCAAGGAAAACCCCGCCTTTCTTTTTAACACTAGTACTCCTAGTACGCACGCATTTATCCTGTTTGGGTCTAGGGCCTTGCATTGCCAAACTTCGCCACACATTTTTGCCAAGCTTGCCTAAAGTTTTCAAATGAGAAGGAGGTACACTTGCGCACGGGTTGTCACGGTCGCATCAAGACCTCACACGGTCGCTTCTCGCACGCCATGGTCGCAGACCGCACCTCACACAGTCGCCCTCGCACGCCGCAAACCCAACCAAGGAACGCACCATCGACACGTGCTGTCGCATGAACAAACCAAACTCAGCCATCCTATCGCTGACACATAATTTTCGCTCATAGAGTATGTTTATCCAACCGCATGTTGGGGAGTATCCGTGACGGCCCGCGGGTGGTCCGCTGGGGAAGAAGAAGAGGTGAGGAAGAAGGAAAGAAGGGTTAGAGACGAGGATATTCATCCAACCGCCTGAAATGGTAGACTCGACCCAAGTCAGCGATTTGCATAACAAATAGTATGTTTTACACAGCAAAAGATCCATAAAACAACAACATAAAGAAAAACTATCATCGTCATGGAAAGAGACGGCCTCGCTGTTTTTGGCTGCCGGCGCGAACCAGCTGCCGCCGCCGACGTGTGTCTCCAGCACCGTGGTTGTCCTCGCCCAAAGCTACTCGCTTTGAAGCGGAGCGCGGGCGCTCTGCACGGACGAGAGCACAGCCCGTTCAAGTCGAGGACGCCCGTTCCGCAGGAGGGCTCGATGGCAGCGGCATCCGCGGCCAAGGTCCGAGTCGAGCCTCCGCGCCCGGGTTCAAGTCCAGACTTTCGGTTCCGCCGCAGGAGGGCGCCGGCGAGAGCGGCATCCGCACGCTCGCCAGGTCGAGTCGAGCCTCGCCGCCCGGCTTCATGTCCAGACGCCCGTTCCGCTTCGCAGGAGGGCTCTCGATGGCAGCGATCCGCACGCCCGCCTTCGTTGAGCTCCGCCGCCTTGGTTCACATCCACGACATCTGGTTTCCGCCAGAGAGCTCGATGGCAGCGGTGGCGCGCGCTGGCCGCGCCTAGTTGAGCCTCCGCCTCCCCGTCCTCCTTTTAGTATCGCCATGTTGAACCGCTGGTCCGCCGCACCATGGGGGACTTGGACGCCGCACAAGTCGACGCCCATCGCCTCATATCCATCGGGGCCTTCGCGCCATGACTCCGCAAAGGAATATTGATCGCTTCTCCTCCTCGTAGCTTGGCTCCAGAGAACTCGGGATTGGCCCACCGCAGCGTAGCTTGGGAACGGAGGTCCGCGGAGCCGATCACCGCCGGCGATTTCGCGCCGGGCGCCCGTCGTCAAGATCTTGTAGTAAGTGATCTTGCGGCGCACTATGGCTTTCCGATTTAACTAGGGACGCTTTGATGCGGGCTAGGGGATCGAAAGGTGGGGAATGGGCTGAGATTTGGTGTGGTTTTAGGGCAGTGGTGGCGAGGCCGAGCACGGAGGTTCTCGTGTGAATAGTGGTTCCGTGACGACCGTCAATCGGTTTTGATCAGACATCGCTTGTCGCTGCTCACAAGCAGCCCGCACGCTGGACCCTCCACATCGCTTTCACCGAATGGAACACACTTCGCCTTATGCTTTCACTCGCCAGGGACCGCAGCTTGAGAGCAAACCGACGCCCTCCCCTCCCTCGCCAAGGCTATTTATTATATTCACCACTCCCTCCGCTTTATGCGGAGTAAATAAAAACAGAGGGAGATACTATGGATGAGGATCCTCGACGTGGCCGAACCCATTGAGTAATCGACATGCGGGCCTAGCAAGCATGGGGTCCGCCAAGAAGTGGCCGAAAGGGAGGGTAAGGCAGGATACCTACGCCGAGGATCCACTTCCACTATACTACTTTGACCAAATGTTAGAGTAATAATATATGACATGCAACCACAAAAATGTTAGAGTAATAATATATGACATGCAACTTACACAAAGCATATAGGTTCTAATGCGCTTTTCGAGGCTAACTTTGACCAAATGTTAGAGTAATAATATATGACATGCAACTTACACAAAGCATATGGTCAATTTCAGATGTGAAAGGAGTTTCCAATGATATAATTTTCACATTATACATCTCATGTACTCCTCCGCCTAGGTGTATAAGTCATCTTATGAAAACCAAATAATCCAAAACACGAGGCGCCGGGCATTAACTTCTACCTCGCTTTCTTGTTTCTTGACATATGAACCAATAAGAGATGAGGTGTGCATGCTTTAATGACCTGAGACTATCAAACATGACATGCAAGGGTTAGTTCATTGCATGCAATACTATTAATTAGCAAATAAACATTAATGTCTCTTGTTTTCCCTCCTCCTTGGTCACGCAGCACAGCCTAAGATGACTTACTCACCTATGTGAAAGGAGTACTATTAATCTTGTTAATAGTCAAATTGGAAACCATCCGAGTACAAATCTAGGAGTAATGATGAATCTAACAATATTGATTGGGCGTTGTTGAATGTTGATACCTTTTTTATCATAGTAGATATACTTTGACTACACATAAAACTTATACTGTCCTCCGCTCTAGGTGTAAGTCATCTTATGAAAACCAAATAATCCTAAAACACTTAGGCGCTGCATTAACTTCTACCTCGCTTTCTTGTTTCTTGACATATCAACCAATAAGAGATGAGGGTGCATGCTTAATGACTTGAGACTATCAAACACTACATGCAAGTGGTTAGTTCATTGCATGCAATACTATTAATTAGCAAATAGACATTAATGTCTCTGCTTTTTCTCCTCCTTGGTCACGGCAAGTACAGCCTAAGATGACTTACTCACCTAGACGGAGGGAGTATGTAAAGTAGAAAGGATAGGAGGGAGTATATTGTACGCTCAAAATGAAACGAACATTGAATACCCTTTATATATGATTTATGGATGCTATGATCACCGGGTTCAATTTTGAATCCGCTTAGGTATCACGCGGTTTCACTGCGCTCTCTCGATTTCATCTCGTGGTCCGGAGATCTATTGAAAGAGGACTAGGTGGGTACATGCAATGATACTCTATGGAATGTTCAAATGAGGCATGCGGAGGATGGACTCGATCGAGGCTTACATGATCGATGGAGAAGAGGGTTGAGAGGAATGAGAAATAAGAAAACGCCACATGATTACACTTGAACGGCTCAAATAAACAATAAGTTGTCTCGCTTGGCCTACATAGTGAAAGGCCTGCGCGAACGCGGAGCACCGACGCCAAATATGGCCAGAAAACAGGAAACCGACATAGCGCAGACTAGTCCAATGGAGGAGCTGGCCCACTCACCTCCTCGCCATTCGACAACCGCTCATGTGGGTCGTTAGCCAACAACGGGCGCAGCCCAAAGACCGCCTCGACACGGGCGATCAAGGGTGAGCAACACGCCATATCATCGATAGACATGGTCGGTTTCAAGTGTGCCAAGTGAAGCGTTAGTGCTGTGGCACCACCAACGGTATGTTTGGTTTGTGCCCAAGGTTGCCCCATCAAAGCATTGGGTAGCCAAAATTTTGGTTGAGGTATTGGTTGCCCATGATTTGGCCGACATTGGCAAGAAAATGAACTAGAGTTGGCTAGAGTTCATTGGCATGCCAAAGAAATGGCAACCATCCAAACAAAGACCAATCTTTGGGTCATGACCAAAATTTGGTAAGGTGCACTTTGGCCACAATCCAAACACACCCCAACACCCGGCTCGCCGAGGATGCACGGGCACCGCGACGCGTCCGTGGAGTGGTGTAGCGCCAACTGCATCCTATGGACTCGAGACCATGCCGGTCGCCTTGCTTTTTCAATGACATGCGGGATCACATTTGAGCAAAGGGCATTCCAACGCTACACGACCGCAGCTGACTACCCCGGCACACCAAAGCCCTCATCCTCGCGCCATCACGCCGGTGCGCTCTCCCAGCCGGCGCCACTGCCCACATTCATGCCGCTCGCTCAGACAAGTCATTGTTAAGAGGCTCGGTGCCCGAGGAACCAACTCCGTGACTTAATGACGCACCCGGACGCTTGGCCTCACCGAATGCGCTTACTTAAAGCGGCAACGCCCAGCTAACTCTCCACACCATAGCGCATCGTCCTCCTACCTCGCACCACATCCGCCATGACCGCAAGTGTGAATGCTCGGGGAGAGCTTGTCTTCGGGATGAAGCTTGGTCACCGCTTCGCCAAGTCGCCGCGACGCAATAGCGGGCGTAGCCGGACGCTGGACGCGACCAAGACAAGCGTGGTTACGCCGGGCGGCCGACGACGGAGCACCGCCACCACGCTGTCCTACTTGTCGCCGCCCAACGCCCGGCACCGCCGAGGTCGGGACTCCTCCAAGGATGAGTAGGGCATGGGAGGCGGCAGGCATGGTGTGCCAACTGGCCGGTCCGTGTCCTGTTCTACTCTTTCCTCGCCGGAGACCGCACCTTCACTTCACGGGTCTTGAACCCTCGCCGTGATATAGAGATCACAGATGGAGGACGCCGGTCGCCAGAGAATAGGTTTAGGGTCGGGTTTCTTATTATTTTTCTGTCCTATAAAAGTTCAAATGTAATGAAAATCTGCCGTGTTTGCATTAATCTCGGTGTATATGAACTTTCACAATAATATACATATTGTAGGAGTATTAGTAAGATGCCCGCAGCATTGCACGGAAGATCAAGATCTTGTGGGAGAAAAGGATGAATGAGGGAAAGCCTTATCTCGCAAATGTGGAGAGGAGGCGGTAAATTGTCATAGTTTCTTCCTATCCGTTAGATATAGATCGGACGACCTATATTGCAGGATGACAGCACACCATCATCACCAACTCTGATTTTTATTGAACCGAGACAAATCTAAAAACCCAACTAAGCCAACCTCCCAAAGATATCGCATGAAAAGACTCCGCCGCTACTGCTTTAGACGGGATTACCGGATTACTAGTAGTAGTATTGATGGATCGTATGGGCAACATTTTTTAGGGGCACACCTGGTTTAAAAGGAAAAAGGCGGTACACTCACAGCACTCGCCATGGTCGTGATTGCACCCCACACACGCTCGCCCTCGCACACGGCTCACGCAGAACGGAACGCTTCGCTTGCCTCTTCACTAACACGGGGACTGCACTTGAGAAACCGACCATACGCCAAACTCCCCACCCACCTGCAAAAATCCTCCCCCCACACACAAAATTCCCCAAATTAATTCAACCGCCCTTCGCCAAGTATTCCTAAACCCCTCCCCGCCCCCACTCCATTCGCCCGCTAAAGCCGCCTCCCTCGCAGGGCCGACACGTCAAGGCTGCTGTTCATCGAGGGGACGATGGCGATCCTCTCACTCCCATAGTACGCCTCAGAGACTGCCGCCCTTCAGCCGCGCCACCTCTGCCACGTTTGTGGAGGCGATGGCGGTCAAGACTGCCATCGCCGGCGACGTCAGGTGGAGACGATCACGGTCAGCTTCTCCTACGGCATACACGATTCTAGACCGAGGCCCCGCTCATGTTGGTGTAGCGCTGAATGTTAGCCGATAGACGCTTGTTAATCTCACTGCTTTGTCAAGTAGTTTATCACAATATGCTCGCTAAGAAGCTTCCTTGCCCTGCCTCGCACTCAATCTGCTAATGAGATGGCATGCCACCGATTAGTTGCTAAAATATCCCGCCATATATTTATTGTGACTAAGGATGGCAATGGGTCGGGTTTGATCGGGTTAACAATATCAAATCCATATCCATATCCATGAAGACAGTTTTCGCCCTACCATGAAAAAATCCATGGGTGAAAAATGTGTCCATGTCTGTGTATCGATGGATATCCATATCCACCGGATATCCATTGGGTCCTCTCGAGACATATAAATAAGACTTAACATAATATTAACATAAACTCTTCCATTCTTCACCTCGTGGCAAGATAGGCTTCATTTATGGTAAATCAACATCCAAAGAATAACCTAAGATCATTTAGTATTTTTCTAACAAATGAGAATGATGAGTCATTTAAGAAGGAGATAAAACAAGGGAAGGGGTGTTGAGTATGTTACGAGGGTATTGATCACAACTTATAAAAGTTACGATGGGGATTGTGTAATTTCTATGCATGTTTTAGATAAAAAGTGTAAAATTGTCGTGGACATGTGAACGGGGTGGATAGCAGATTTTTCCCATTAAGTCATACTACCGGTCGGGTTTGGGTATATCCATGGGTACAAGATTATATCCATGCCCTACCCATGAACAATCGGGTCGGGTTTGGGCGCCGCCCATGGACACAAAAGCATATCCAAACCCTATCCATTCGGGTCGGATATCCATGGATATCCATGTCCATGGATAAAATTGCCATCCTTAATTGTGACGTAGATTGCCATGGTCTAGTAGCCAATCTATTAGGTGAAATTGCTCTACACCGCTTTATACTCGATCTTTGTTGCTGCGATGGCCTTCGATAGTTTGATGGTCTGTGCTCGGCCTCATTGATCAATAAACAGCCTGCCATAATTTAGCACTCAAATCTGTTTGCTGAATAACTTTACATATATTTCATTATTTAGATCTGCTTTGTCCAAATATCTTGCCATAGCTTTAGACATCGACCTAGGTATTTTTTTTCCGACTTCATAAAAAACATATATGTTTTTCCTGTAATATCTAGTAGAAGAACTAATTTGTATGTCTAATGATGGACAGACTTGATAACTTCTGCCAAAGATTCTCCGCTGCATATGTCAAGGGGGTTGAAAACTTCATGAACTTTATCGAGCTGAGTACGGTGGTCCCAAATTAGATGTGCTCGCCATGTAGCAGTTGTATGAATTCAGTTACAAGACCCCACCAACTGCAAAATCATCTACACTTGTATGGGATGTCGGTCACATACACTAGGTGGGTTCATCATGGTGAAGCCGTGAACGCCAATGTTATTGATTGACGTGGAAGCAGCAGATCACCATCTTGATCTCCCGATGCCTGTGGAAGAGGAGGAGGAGGTGGTGGTGGCGCCAAAGAGTTTGACCAACATTGAAATAATGCTACAAATGCTCGTGCATTCCGTGAACTTTCACCGCAGAAGAAAAACGGTGGGCCCGCATGTTGGAACAATGCAACATTGTTGTCACCCCAGAAATAAGCTCGTCAAGATTCTCAGCTATGGTCACCTTTCTTCGTGAAGACATCTGAGTGGATGACCAACAAATCATTCGATGCGATGTTGGCTGCTTTCCGCAAATCTTTCCCAGATTCGCCCCGAGCTGCCACACACCTACAAAGAAATGAAGAATTTCCTTCATGCGCTTGGAATTGGATATGATATGATCCATGTTTGTAAGAATAATTGTGTTCTGCTCGAAGGATTATGCCAACTTAAGTGAATGCCCAAATGCAAATCATCAAGATGGAAAGATGGCGATGATGTGAAGAGGGTTCTCATAATGTTCGAGACATTTTCCAATTACACCAAGATTGCAGAGGTTGTTTCATGATGTCTGAAACAAGAGAGGATGTACATCGGCATTCTAGGAACCAGGAGTACAGAGATCGAATGTAATGAGCCATCCATCTCATGGTAGTGAGTGGAAAAGCTTCAATGATAAACACAAAGAGTTTGTCAACCCGAGAAACATTAGACTTGGCTTAGCTCCGTATGGATTTAACCCATTTGGCCACCAGAGTGCCACATATAGCATGTGGCCAAGCTTGTTATCCCTAACAACATGCCTCCAAATGTATGCACCAAAGAATCAAACTACATGATGGCCTTGCTCATCCCAGTCCAAAAGTCCCGGAAAGGATTTTGATTTGTTCATGGAGCCTCTTGGAGGAACTTCAACAACTATGGAAGGGTGTTCTCACCGAGACCTATATAGCAGCCCACCGTGATGATTTCTTTCAAGGTCATTGTAATTTGGTGCATCCATGATTATCCGCTTTAGGCACTATGTCGTATGAACACACATGGTTACAATGCATGTGTTCACTGTGACAGAATCATCATTGTCACACGCAATACTTAGCAAGATCTGTTACATTGACACCGCCGCTTTCATTGCCAAGGACAAGCCGATCCTAGAAAATACCAAGACATGTGTTCAATGCAAAGCATGAAAACCGTGATGCGCCAAAGAGGCTCACCACCGATGAGTTGCAAGTGGAATTAGAGAAGGTTGGATATTACACCGTGAAACCATCCCGTAATGGTAGCGGAAAAGGAAGCATGGCACGTAGAAGAGAGATTATTGTTTATCCGCAGTCCACTTTGTGGGACTTGGAGTATTGGAAAGATTTGGATCATGGTATAATCTTGATGTGATGCACATCGAGAAAAATATATGTGACAAAGATTATCGCACACTTCTTAACATTGAAGGCAAGACGAAAGATACCTTAAAATCTAGGATTGATTTGACACACTGGTATCGTAAAGGATTTGCAGTGCAAGATGAAGGTAAACCACGGATATGGCACCATTGTGGTACGCCTTGGACAAGGTAAAAATAAAAGAATTTCATGAGGTCCCCACACGTGTGAGATTCCCACATGGATTTGCTTCCAACCCCGAAAGGAGAGTCGCAAGATGGAAACAAGGTACAAGGTTGAAAACTCATGACTGCCACGCCCTACTTCAAAGGGTTTTACCTCGTTATCCTTAGAGGATTGGGCCACCTGACTTATATAGAGCAGCTTGCAGAGTTGGGACAATTCTTCGTGGAACCCTGCAGTGAGAAATATCGTGATAGATGCTTTGGAGCCGCCTTAGAGACAAGATACCAACTATCCTATGCACCTTGAGAAGATATATCCTCCAGCCTTCTTTGATGTGATGGTGCATTTGGCTGTTCATCTACCCGATGAGGCACTACTTAGAGGTCCAATACAGATGGATGGATGTACCCTATTGAAAGGCGGCTAGGCACTTTCAAGGGCTATGTTAGGAACAGAGCTAGACCCGAGGGTTCCATTGCAGAGGCCTACATTGCTATAGAAGCGCTGACATTCGCTTCAAAATACATTGAAACAAATTGATCAAGCTTAGCAAAGAGGTGGGTGAAGACAACCCTGCTCAATGTTTTCGATTATTCTGCTCGAGTTAGGTGGAAGAGTCGACAAGAGGACAAACCTAAAGATTTGGACAAAATGGTTTGGTATGTGTTGAATAACTATCCCGAGATACTACCTTATATCAAGTAAGTGCAAGATCGCAGCTTATACATCATAATCTACTAAACTTGCAGCACATTCTTATATATTTAGATGTTTGACGCGATCACTATGTTGTGCAGCATCTACAAAGAGGAGTTATCGCCGCAAAATCCAAGAAACATTGACAAACAGGTTATGGCAGGATTTGCGAAATGGTTCAAGAACCATGTAAGCTTTTGAAGTGCAATCGCAGTTTTTTAATATATTGAGTACATAAGATGATCAACTTGTCTATTTTCTAACCATAGGTTAAGAAGATGCGGAGGATGGGAAGGCAGTTGATGATGCCCTTTACTCACTAGCAATGGGTCCCGATACTGGTAAGACATTATGAATCTTATGTTGTTGGAGATGTGCGCCACAACACCCTTGCACGAGACGTAAGGCAAAGACAAGACACAAAAAGGCCATCATGAGCACGTATATGTATGACAAAGAGACAACTCAAATGTATGCTAACATAATGTACATTGTTCAGCTTGCAGATATCTCCAGCTTTCGAGGATCATCGGTGTGTGGTTCTCATAGTCAGCTGTTGGTATAACCTGTTTTCCGTGATCGCAAAACCCGAGCTGATGATTATTTCAAATCCATCAATGTCAAGGCGGCGTATTGCATCAACGAGCCTTTATTTTGGCAAATCAAGCAACACGATATTTTTCTTGAAGACACATTTGCACGTAGCAATGACTCGGAGAGTATTGCAAAGGTTTGAGCAGAGGAATTCGCTTAATGAAGTTGCACAACAAGATGATGCTTACACCGCCCCGATGTACAAGATAACACGATGTTCCTAATATCTTTGAGAACCATCACGCCAATGACGCTTAGTGAAAAGATTGCTTGTCGTGGCCGTGGACATACAAGAGTTGATCAAGAAGAAGCCAACGCTCGAGGACGTTGAGGACGAAGAAGAAGATGACACCGTGGGGAATTACGATTCAGATCGATACACATGGAGAAGATGTTGACGCTGCATCGCAGGATGATGATTACATTGCTTTTGTCATATTCCCGCCGTCAAGACATTTTTTATCTACTATGTGAAATTGTGTTTGCTATGACAACCTCAAACCTCATGAACATGTTGTTTAGTATTTTGCCGTGAGAACATCACTTGTTATGTATGCTGATTTGTGTTTGGTGATTGTATGACAACTAAAACATGATGACATTGTTGTTTAGTTGTACTCATATTTGGCCGTGAAACTTGAATTTGATGACATAGTTTGTTGTTGGACTGCAATTTGCTCGACGCCTTCAATGAGAACAAAGCTGACCCGACAGGCCTCTCGCTATTTATTTATTTATATGAGCAAAAGGATACCCCTGATTTCCGTAATAGAAATCATTAGATGTTCACAACACTACGCCTCAGCCTCGCTACACATGTTTCATTCATTACTAGTTTCAAAGAAAGTGCTCATGTCGTAGCAACTGAATACATCACGAAAAGCTACATACACTGCAAATAAAGAGACAATCATCCTACAGAGCACATCGATTTTGCCCATTATCTTCACAAGCTCTTTCATCTCCTCATTGTTGTCAAGGCCGCTCAAGAGTCTGTTGCTTGGCCATGATCGAGGAACTGCATCTTTAACCTTCTCGCTCGTGATCTTCCTCTTCTCTCCGTTGCCTTTAGTTATTTGTCCAACACCCCAACCTGCCGGTATTGGGATTCCTCGCTAACCAAATAATCAGCAGAGTTGCATTCCCCACATCAAGAACTTCCCGTAAATACAAATCACACGAATCTTCCCTTTTCGCATGAATCAAATTGGAAGATCATCAACCAAACTATTAAAAAATCAGCAACCGAAAGCAGCAGAACAACACTTAAACATATTATTACCCCATGATTCGGCATTTGTAGAAGACTCGCCGTGGTTATGGATTGTGGTTGAGACGCGACGATGACTCAAGGTGATTTGCAGCAAGGGCACCACACCAACGGCAGCGGGTTGCGATGAGCAATCGGTCATGGTATGCTGCGCTGTACGGGGTGTGATGAGACCCACAGCGATGGTACGGGTGGCGACTTTGGCGATATTCGTTGTTGCTCATCAAGAGCAGGTGGACGAGCAGCCAACGGACATGGTTGTCCGCGCAGAGCTTCGATGCTAGGCAAAGTAAGTAGAGAAGAGGAGAAGCTAACGTTGATATGTCGGCCATTACTTGCAGTAGCATAGCACCATATATAGTCATAGTCTAGGGTTTGATTCAACCAACATGTGAGCACGCTTTTCTTTTTTCTAAAACTCGCAACGCCTCTTTACCGTACACTAGCTTGTTCTCAGACGCCTTCCCAAGTCTTTGATTTTCTTTCCTTTTTTGCAGGAAGGAAGGAGGACAAAATTGAGAGTTCCTGACTCAACTCCAAGACCTCTCGGTTGAAAACCAAGGTGCTAGTCACTTATGTGGCAAACGCTCTCGTGAGGAGGACGACGCATTTAACGATTTTCCTCGCAGCTTTTCTTCCTATATATAAAAAGTATGCTACTTGGTGTCCGCTTAGTCAAAAATGATTGTGCCAACCTTGACCGCTCGATTGACATTCAACGCTCTGTCGGTTTCTTCGCCTTTCTTCCTCGAGCCAAAGTTAAACCAAAGGCCGGCAGGGACTCCGCCTCCCGCCTCCCCACGGGGGTCAGGATCTTCCCTGCTCCTGCTCGTCTCCGGCCCGAGGCCTCACCATCGCCCTCCGCCTTTGGTTCGCTGTCATCAGGTGTAAGCCGCTCTCCTGTTGTCAACATGGTCAACAACCGAGAGGAATAAGGAGATGACCGTACATGGTGAGGATGATAGTAGGGACCCAAAGAAAGCTGCTGTAGTAATTTTGTTTTTCGGACGGAGAAGGGTATCAACTGGCAGTGCAGACCTGGTCTGCCTAGCCTGTGCTTTTATTTCATATGTTTAGCACATGACTAGCCCAGCTTTGTTTTTTTTTCCTTTCTCAAAAATGGCTAGCCAGCTATTTTGTTTTTTGCATCAACCAACATAGGCCTACTTGTTTTTCTACGCTCAATGGCCGGAAATCTTTCAAGACGAGGAGGATGCATTTTGCCCGAAAATGGGCTATAAGTAATAATAAATGGGCTATAAGTAATAATAAATGGATATAAGTAATAAGAAATGGGCTATAAGTAATAAATGGGTTGTAAATGAAAAAATACAAAGAATAGGCAATTAGTTCCCAAATACTGCTTTTATTTCGGATTTTGATATTTTAAATTTCATTGTTTTTAAAGCGGTAAAATTTCATTGAATTTAAATTAAGGTATATTTAGATTTAAAATTAATTTGAATCGCTAGAAATTTCGGCTGTATGCTGTTTGGGATAGATTTGGAGGCCGACTTGTGGGTCTACTAGGTTGACGGTACTTTGGCTTTGTCAACTTAGTCCATTAAACGATTCTAGTAAGCAAAGGACTGCTGGATGTTACATCCAACGATCGTACGCTTCTTCAATATCTCGATCTTCTTGCTCCAAACCGCCTAAACCAGCTCTAGTGGGACTGCTCGCCCCCGCCTGCGGGTCATGTGGTCAGCGTCGCCACACGTGCCGCACCGCCACACCCTACTTCATTGTCGCCAGCCATTCCTCTACTCACCCACACCTCCTATTATTTTCTCGTGACGACAATGTGACCAAGAACCCTCAGACTTCCCATCGCTGCAGGCAACCATTGCCGAAGTCTTCCTCGCCCGTGTCGCTCCTTCCTAGGCCGTCGCCACGCCACCGCCATGGTGCTCTCGGCGTGGCCTGGTCAACATGGTCAACGAACCACATCCATCGCCGTGGACTCAGACGCGAAAAATAATGATTCCTCCACCGACAGCCGGGACCCACCGAAGGGCCTCTCAGATTTTGCAAAAAACGCTCCCACCGACATGTCGGACCCACCAGCTATATCTTCGCACGCAAGGAAGTGCCTTTATTACGCACAAAAATGAATACCCACCCTGCTAGATGGGACCCACCATAGTGGAGGATGACTTAGGGCCAACCAAGTTGACGGGACGAGGGCTTTGTCAACTTAGTCAATATGAACGATTCTAGCTCCAAAGGACTGCACGATGTCCATCCAACGGCCATAGTGCTTCTTCAACCTCCGTCTTCTTGCTCCACTACCAAAGCAGCGCCGGTCGTGGCACGCGTGTTCTCGCTTCTCGTGGTCGGGTCAGTGATGCCGCAGAGGCCTCACCGCCTACTACTCCCATCATCGCCCAAGGTATCCTCTACTCACCCACACCCCGTTATTCTACTGGCGACGGCAGCCTCACGCCGCACCGAACCAAAGGAACCTCGTGACTCTCCGCTGGCTACCACTGCCGTTTTCTTCGTCCGTTGCCGTCTCTTCCTAGGCCTCGCTGTTGTCCGCACTCACCGCCGGGTGCTCTCGGCGACGGCGTGGTCAACGTGGTCAACGAATCGACTTCCATCGGAAGAGTATCAGACGGGAGAGGCCGACACCGGGTCCAGTGGCCGCAAGGAAGTGCCTCCTTATTACGCTGCAAAATAATTATTCCTCCACCTACAGCAGGGGACCCACCGGACGGGCCACCTTATTTCGCTAAAAATGTTCCTCGACCGCTGGGACCCACCGGACGGGCCAAGATATTTCATGCAAAAACATGTTCCTCACACACGTCACTGACCCACCGGAAGTGCCTCCTTATTACGCATACAAAAATGAATACCCCTTGTTAGCTGGGACCCACCATGGTGGAGGCTGACTTAGGGCCTACTAAGTTGATCGACGGGGCCTTTGTCAACTTTAGTCAATATAAACGATTCTAGCTCCAAAGGACCAGACGATATCCATCCAACGGCCAGAGTGCTCCTTCAACCTCCGGTCTTCTTGCTCCAGCCGCCTAAAGCAGCACCGTCGTGCCGCATGCTCCGCCTCCTGTGGTCGGCTGTGGCTGTCATACGAGGCCTCACCGCCTTACTATTCCCACCACTGCCAGTTCTCATGCGACGGTAAACCTTCACACCGCAGCCAACCAAGAACGCCAGATTCTCTCGCTGGCTTCCACCGCCTTCTTCGCCCCCTCGTCGTCTCCCTTCCTAGGGCTCGCCGCTATCCACCGCCTTGGTGCTCTCGGCGCGGGCGTGGTCAACGTGGTCAAGGAACGATTTCCATCGGACGCGGATCAGACGTGGAGAGGCCGACATACCGGGTCCACGGCCGCAAAGAAGGAAGTTCCTCCTTATTACGCTGAAAATAATGATTCCTCCACTTCGACAAATTGGGACCCACCGGACGGGCCACCAGATTTCATGAAAAACATTTCTCGATCGCTGGGGACCCACCAGCCTACATCTTGCACGCAAGGAAGTGCATCCGCAAAAACAAAACGATTCGCCTCGACCACCGGCGACCCACCAAGGACACCTTCAAGACGCAAGGAAGTGCGTCCGCAAAAAATGATTCGCCGATCCTGGGACCCACCAGCTACATCTTCGCACGCAAGGAAGTGTGTCCGCAAAAAACGACACCCCCGACCATCGGGACCCACCACCACATCTTCCTGTGCAAGGAAGTGCCCGACACCGGACCCATCGGTCAAGGGTTGCGTATGTTGTCATTCTGGTCGCTAACATGCACGCACATACCGGTCGTTGTAGAGGGACGACGTGTCGTAGTAGAGGCGCCGCACGTAATATGTATACGCATGTATAGCGGCAAGGGTGCAAGAAAGAAATACGACCACGCACGCACATACGGGCAGATCTCAACGCCTACCGCACATACGCATATGGCTGGGTCGGAACGGAGAAACAGCGCCGCCGTGTTCATGGGGAGGCAACGGAATGCGCCGTGTTCATGGGGAGGCAACGGAATGCGCCGTGTTCATCGGGAGGCAACAGAACGCGGGAGCCAACCGCTGGGTCGGAACGGAATGCGTGGTCGTGTTCATCGAGAGGCTTGGACGGAACAGCGATGGAACGAGGCCGCGTATCGCATAACGGAGGAAACGGCCTTTGTGTTCGACCGCCACGCTCAAACGGGATCCTGCTCATCGGAGGGGTCCAGCGATCGCAAAACGGAGGAAACGGACCTCCTACGGTCGAAATGGGGGTCCTGATCGGAGGTGTGGGTACCGCAAAATGGAGGAAACGGACCTCCCACGGTCAAACGGGGTCCCGTTGATCGGAGGGTGTGGCGATCGCAAAACGGACGAAACGGACCTCCTACGGCCGAAACGGGTTCCTATTGATCGGGAGGGTATGCATCGCAAACTAGATTTAAACGGACTTGTGTTGGAGCGCCACGGTAAACGGGGTCCCGTTTCATCGGGAGGGTGTATGCATCGCAAAACGGACTCCACGGATACCGCTCATCTCCACCGCCACCTCCTCCACCTCCACGGCTACCGCCGACCTCCTCCACCTCCACGGCTCCCTGCTCATCCAAACTCCACCCGCGCTTACTCCACCGACTACTATTTAACCACCTCCACCGGCACCCCTCCACCATCTACTGCTCATCCAGCCTCCACACCACGGGTCCTGCTCAACCACCCTCCATGGCCACCCTCCATCGCTCATCGCTCATCCAGCCCTCCACACCACGGGTCCTGTTCATCCAGAGGCAATGCCACCGCCATTGTTCATCCAACCCCCGCAACACTCACTGCTCATCCAATCGATCGGCTTCAGCTTAGCAAGCAGAGCGGCGAATCGCTTCATCGGGTTCAGCTAATAACCATCGATCGATCGCCGTTCAAGAACGCGAGCCTGCAAAGGCAATCGCCGGGTTCAGCTAGAGCCCAACGCCGGCCGGGTTCGTTAGAGCCAACGCCACACGCAGTACGAGAAACGCGCATCACCGCCCCCGATCTCTCACCGTAACTGCAACTCCCCAAATTTTCCTCCCCTCGCTTCTACTATGGTTTTTCCATGGACGGCCCAAGGAATGTCATGCAGCTGCATCTCCGCCCGCCCAAGACGAAAAGCCCATTTTCCGTCATGATTTTTGTCATAGAAGTAGGAGCCCACCACATCTATGATGATACCGGTTTTGTCACAATTATCGCTATAGAAGTGTCATATGTATGACAGAAAAAATTGCTCGCCCAAAATGTCATGGATGTGTCTTTTTTTGTAGTGTAATGAGTTAGTTAAGGATGATGCATTATGTAATCTAGTAAAGAATTTCCGTAACGATATGAACTAGGTATGATGATACCGACGATCGAATCTCCTATAGTAACCGATAAAAGGGAACAACGATTTGTTATCCGACCGATAAAGATCTTCTGATATGGAGGAGCCATGAGCATCCAGTTCCGCTTATTGATTTTGACCAGATATGTGTCTCGTCATGTTCATATTGATCTGTAGGGTCCGCACGCTTAACGCTCGATGATGATTTGTATTATGAGTTATGTGATTTGATGACCTAAGTTTGTTTGAGTCCTGGATGAGATCACGGACGTGACGAGGAGTCTCGAAATGGTCGAGAGGTAAAGATCATATATTCAAGGCTATATTCGACATTGGGATGGTTCCAGTGATTCGGTATTTTTGGAGTACCGAGAGCTAAGTGGAATTCCACGGGAAGTTAATGGGCCTTATTGGGTTTTAGTGAGAGAGGGAAGAAGGGCCACGAGGTGGCACGCTGGCCCCCCTGCCCAAACCGAATTGGACAAGGGGTGGGGACGCGACACCCCCCTTTCCTTCTCCCTCTCCTCCTTTCCTTCCGTCCTAATCCGAAAAGAAAGGGAATCCTACTAGGACTTGGGAGTCCTAGTAGGACTCTCCACACTTGGCGCACCCCTTAGGGGCCGGCCTCTCTCCTCCCTCCTTTATATACGGGTAGGGAGGTGTTGGGGAACGAGTAATTTCAAAAATTCACACGCACACTCAAGATCATGGTGATGCATAGCAACGAGAGGGGAGAGTGTTGTCCACGCACTGTCGAGACCAAAAGCGAAGCATTATATCAACGCTGCTGATGTAGTCGACGCCTTCACGGTCCGACCGATCAAGCATCAAACCACGACACCTCGGAGTTCTAGCACACGCTCAGCTCGATGATGATCCCCGACCCGATCCAGAAAGTGTCGGGATGAGTTCCACAAGACGACGGCGTGGTGACGGTGATTATGTTCATCGACGCTGGCTTCGCCTAAGCACCACTACGATTGACCGAGGTGGAATATGGTGGAGGGGGGCACCGACACGCTAAGGAACGATCACGAAGATCAACTTGTGTGTGTCTGGGGTGCCACCTCCTCAGATATAAGGGGGGGAGGAGGAGGGGCCGCCAAGGGGTGGCGCCTCAGGAGGGGGAAACCTCACTCCAGTAGGTTTGCTTCTCCCTTCCTAGTCCAAGAAGGAGGAAGGATGAGGAGAGGAGGGCAAGGCCCCTCTTCCTTGTCCTATTCGGACTCAAGGGAGGTGCGCCTTGTCCCCGCCGGCCCCTCTCTCTTTCCACTAGGCCCAACAAGGCCCATTAGTTCCCGGGGTTCCAGAACTCTTAAGATTACGATATATATCCGATAACCCCGAACCATTCCGTGTCCAATATAGTCATCCAATATATCAATCTTTATGTCTCGACCATTTCGAGACTCCTCGCCATGTCCGTGATCACATCCGGACTCAACAGCCTTCTCGTACATCAAAACTATAAACTCATATTATAATTGTCATCGTAACGTTGTTGCATGGACCTCATGGGTTCGAGAACTATGTAGACATAACCTAGAACTGCTTCCACTCAATAACCAATAGCGGAACCTGATGCTCATATTGGCTCCTACATATTCTATAAAGATCTTTATCGGTCAAACCGCATAACAACATACGTTGTTCCTTTGTCATCGGTATGTTACTTGCCCGAGATTCGATCGCTTGTATCTCAATACCTAGTTCAATCTCGCTATCGCAAGTCTCTTTACTCAAGCATGTAATGCATCATTCCATAACTAACTCATTAGCTACATTGCTTGCAAGGCTTATAGTTGATGTGCATTACCGAGAGGGCCCAGAGATACCTCTCCGACAATCGATTGACAAATCCTAATCTCGAAATACGCCAACTCAACAAGTACCTTTGGATGCACCAGAGAGCACCTTTATAATCACCCAGCATGCCAGACGCTTTGGTAGCACACAAAGTGTTCCTCCGTAAACGGAGTTACATAATCTCATAGTCATAGGAACATGTATAAGTCATGAAGAAAGCAATAGCAACATACTAAAC
>JAHIAM010007738.1:0-14286 GCA_021605205.1 Aegilops longissima | reverse complement strand
CATTTATGTCTTATCGCGGTGCTCCCTAGGCTATAAATAGCCCTCTACAACCACTAGCTGGTTGGCTGCTCCGAGAGAACTTGACACTTGTCATTTGAGAGCAACCCATCCTCCGAGGACTTTGAGCGAAAATCATCAAGTGAGGAAAACCCAAAACCAAACCCCAAAACCCAAAGTGATTGAGCATCATCAAGAAATTGATCCCTGTGATCCGACGCTTGTTACCTTTGAAGACTGTGCTTCTTCCAGACGGTTAGGCCAAGGTCTAGAGCATCCAAGAGGAATTGTGGATCGCCGAGTGACCAAGTATGTGAAGGTTTGGAAGTCGCTCAAGACTTACCACGAGTGATTGGACGAGGTCTGTGGACCTTAGTTCAAGGAGAATACGGTGAGGACTTGGTGTCCCGAGCTGCGTGCTCAAGGATCGGGTGTCCGGACGTGTGTCCTCGAAGTTTAAATACTCACCGCCCAACCAGACGCATAACCGAGACAGCAGTTGGAACTGGTCTACCAAATCATTGTCTTCACCAACCTAATCGGTTCTATTTCCTCAACCCTTTCATTTCTCATTACGTGTTGAGTGTTTGTTCATATTCGTGTTTGAAGATTTGATCAAGACTTTCTCAATTTCCTCGCCAATTTCTTCACCGCTTTGTCTTCATCTTGTGTTATCCTCGTGATTACGCTTTCAGACTGTGATTGTCTTCATTTCATCATGATGACTATGCTTGTAATCTGTTATGCTTACTTCGAGTACTTATTCCGCAGAAGTAGTTCTTCGCTAAGGAATTTCCCACCGCAAATTCCTCAGGAAGAATTCATAAAATCGCTTATTCACCCCCTAGTCGATATAACGACTTTCAATTGGTATCGAGCAAGGTACCCTTGTTCTCGGTGATTTTGGTTTAACCACCGAGTTTTAGTTATGTCGACCGCAGTATGATCAAGGTCTCAGCAGGTGTCCTACCTTCATGGGACGGACTACCCCATCGAAGAACAAAATGCTAATGCATCTTGAAGCAATTGACAACGATCTCGGTATGTTGTGACAAAAGGTGTTTCTCACCACACTTCCAATGATGCTGATGAAGAGATTCAAGCAACTCGATTCTCGCTTAAGAATATCATATGTGGCCATCCGAGCAAAGGTCAATATGGAAGAGTGAGTGCTGAATCGCAACTCATCCGGGACAGGTCGTCCAAAGTAATGAAGGTGTTTCAACTCAGCGTGACTTCGAGTTGATGTTCTTCGAATCTCTTCAACCGCTTCAAAAGACTCGACAACTAAAATGTTCAACAAACCTTCGACGCTTCACCGACATCTCAAATGAGCTTCAAGCACTGGTGCACCGACATCACCGACCATGAGGTGGTGAAGAAATTGCTAAGATCGCTTGATTCCTCATTTGATACTCGCACCGATGATACAAGAACGAGCTGACTACAAGTCTCTTGATCCCGCCGATATCCTCGAAAGGCTAAATACTCACGAAGTTCCAACTATGCAAAAGAGAGATCTCTATGGTTCGCTATGGAAAAACACGGCCTCAAGGCCAAGGCAGGTCCGAATCGAGAGTGAAGACTCGTAGTAGCCTGAGATCCTCAAGAATTTGGCCGAGCTAGCATCGCTGAAGAAATTCCAGAAATTCTCAAGACGTGGTCGCTGGAAAATCCTCAAGAAGCGTGATTCCTCATCTAGTGACTATAAGAGAAGACTTTGTCACAAATGCAAGAAACCTGGTCACTATATCCAAGATTGTCCTCGGGAAAAGGAATTAAGAAAGAAGAAACACAAGGATTACGCCTGATGACGGAAGAAGAAAAGAAATCATCAAAATCTTCATCATCAAAATCCTCAAAACCTTCTTCTCACAAGAAGAGCAGCTCCAAAAGGCTCGCATTCATTGGCAAGGAAATGGACTCAAGTGAATCTGAGGAAATGAGGAAGAGGAGGAGTCCAAGAATCCAACTTGTGGCTAGTCCGCTCTTGCACGCCTTTAGCAAGTCCATCTTCAACATCAAGAAACTGACTACCGACAAGCCCGAGAGGAAAATGATGACTACGCCCCACCTATTGCTTCATGGCAAAAGGTGCCAAGGTACTCAATTTCACCTCCTCCAATCTAGTGAAAATGAATCGATGAGGATCTCAAGCCCAGCTACTCTAAACTTGCTAAGATTGCTATAAACAACAAAGGGCTTTTGAAAAGGTTCAAAACATGCTAGATAAGAGTGATGATATGTTAGGTGAAGAAATGGATCGACTCAAGCCCGATCGAAAATCTTCAGAGATTCGCCTAGGCTTGACAGCCTTCAAGGTCATCATAACACTCTCTTATCTCGATCATGAGAAACTTTCTTATGAATTTCTTCAAAGAAAGCAAGATCTTGAGAAGCTAAGAGCGAGTTATGAAGATCTTCGAAGGAGGCGATTCATTACTTGCTCAACAAATCAGCGCTTTCAAGAAGAATTTGTTCCTCCATGCTTAAAGTGCATTGAACGTGAATCGCTAATTCTTCACCGAATGTTCAAATGCTTCAATGTTAAAATTCTTCACCCGCCTCGCTATCACTAATTCCTCATCCGAGGACATTGCTAGTATCACCGACGATGCAGATCGAAGGAATTGTACATGACAGATGTACAAAAGCCTCAAAGGGCATCGACTTTTGTGATGTGCTTAAAAGCGATCCTCAACAGAACCCTAGGAAAGAGGGTATTGCCTTTGAGAGGAAACTCAATGTCGATGGAACGATCGAAGCCCGAAAGATCCCAAAACCTCATGGGTTGCGCAAAGGGACCTCCAGCTGATCCATCTACCTTATCTGGTTTACATGAATTTCTCATTCTAGATGAGTCATTTGACTCCAAACTATAAACTGTTCAAAAATCAGAATGGTGAAGTATTTGCTAGATATGTTGGCACTAATCGCAGAACGGTTCCCATGAAGAAAATCGTTCCCAAGAAGTGCCTTGAAAGTCTTCGTGAATGTCCTCTGACACCACCCGGAAGAATAGGAACCCGATCAAATTCTTCATTGGACCAAATTCTTCATATGGATCCAAGTCTCATACGGACCAAATTCTCACGGGATCAAATTCTCAAAAGGATCAAAGTCCTCATATGATTATCATCGTTAACCTCTTTCGCAGGTAGAGCTAAGGGCATGAATATGTGCATTATTCTTCAAACCAATATGTTCATAAGTCCTCAAGAATTTCTCCCATTCATATGCTTACCCTAACCCTCTTATGTGAAACGAAATGGTTTCCTCTATGCCACCATTCTCATTGGTGCCGATGATGAACTTTTGCCACCCTTCGTGTGGGTGGTGAAGAAAAGAACTAATCTTTCAGGGTCGTCTCCGACGTGCCTTAACGCCAAGAATTTGTGGGCCCGATAAAATGCCAAAGGAGGTTAATCATGATGAAATGAACTTTCATTTCACACGCCCTCATACCGCTTATCCAATACGACATGAAATTCATCTGATGAACTTGATATCATATTCTTCACGATGAAGTATATGAGATCGTTTGTACTAATTCATCCGCAGGATGATCAACCCAAAGCCACCGAGGGGTTCTCATAGTGGATGTACAAATCACATGACCGGTGACAAGAATCTATTGATGGATGCTCCTTATCACCGCCACATCTGCATATCATCTTTGGCCGACAAAGGCAAAAGTCGTATTGGGACTTGTGGTTGTATCTCTAGGACATGCAATGGACAAAGTCATGCTTGTTGAGTCTTTAGGATATAACCTCGTCGGCCTCAATGCTTTGTGATCTTGATATGGTTGTTATCTTTGGCAAGTAGGGTTGTGATTATGGAAGGACAATTCCAAAGTCTTCAAGGCTTTAGGAGAGGAGTTTATATTGTTGATTCTTACGACCACAACCAGCCGGTGCCTACTTGCAAAAGCTTCTTAATGGCTATGGCATCGAATTGGTCACGCAGCATGAGGAATTTGCACACGCCATAAGAAGAAGCATGTCATTGGCATTGAGAATGTCAAATTCTCAAGGATCCCTTTATGCGGAGCCCGTGAAGGGAAAATGACCAAGGCCAAGCATCCAAATAAGACTATCATGACCACTACTGTCCCTTCGAATTGCTTCAATGGACCTCTTTGGTCCCAATCATTTTAAGTCATTAATGAAGCATCCTATATGGCTTTGTTATTGTTGATGATTACTCCTACACATGGGCACATTTTTAAAAATCAAGTGCGAAATCTTCAAACGATTTTCCTCGAGGGCTTCAACAACTTTGTGTGAAGATCAAGCACATCAGAGGACAATGGAACTGAGTTCAAGAATTGGTCTTGATGACTATCTTGATGAACTTGGTATTACTCATGAGTTATCTCCCTTATACTCCTCAAAGAAATGGGCGTGGAGCAAAAGAAGAACTTGTTGAGATGGCTCGACTATGCTTGATGAATACAAAACGCCTAGTCGCTTCGGATTGAAGCAATTGAACCGGCCCACATCATCAAGAGTATATCTTCACAAATTCTTCAAGAAGACGCCTATGAACTCCCCGACAAGAAACCAATGTGATTTCAAAGTCTTGCTAAATGCTGGATTAGAGATCCTCACCACAACTCTAAATTTGCAACCAAAGCACATGAAGGTTTTATGCTTGGTTACGGAAAGGACTCCACACCACAGAGTCTTCAACATCGCTTCACAAGATTGTTGACACAGATGTGCGGTTCGATGAAACTAATGGCTCGCAAAGAGAGCACCTACCTTCGTGTTAGATGAACCAACACCGAGGATTCTATGTTCAAGGCAACCGAGGATGTCATTCCCATCAAGAAATTAAGAATTCATTCTAGCGAAGAACGCCGATGATGCACCAAGATAATGTAAGAAAATGGTGCCGAGGAAAATGATCAAATTCCTCAAGACAACCAGCTCATCCTCGCTGAAAAAGAAGTGCAAGTTGAGAAGATCATCGATAATTAAAGCGCCAGTCCTCTCACACGCCAAAAGCTTCACATTTATCTAACTTTGTGGCACTATGCTTTTGTCTCATCACGAGCCCACTAAGGTAGATGAAGATTTGAGCCGGGGATTCAGGCCATGCAAGAAGAATTACATCATCGAGCTCAACAACCCGAACTGGTCAAACGCCCATCCTCGCAAGCATAATATCATTGGCACAAAGTGGATCTATCGCAACAAGCAAGATGAAAATGGTTTGTGGTGAGGAATAAGGCACACTAGTAGCTCAAGGCTACACGCAGTTGAAGGAATTGATTTCGATGAAACTTTTGCACCGTGTAGACTTGAGTCTATTCGATATTCTCGCCATGCTAACCATCACAATATCACTTTATATCAAATGGATGTGAAAAGTGCATTCCTCAATGGTAAGCTTGAGGAAGAAGTATATGTTGCTCAACCCCGGTTTTGAAGATCCAAAGAATCCGACAAAGTCTTCGTAAATAAGGCCCTATGGTTTCAAGCAAGCCCCAAGTGGTATGATACATTGAAGGAATTTTCGAAGAATGGCTTCACACCGGTTCACCGATCCTACTTTTTTACTAAATCTTATGATGGTGAACTTTTGTGTGCCAAATATATGTTGATGATATTATCTTTGGGATCGACCAACGTTATAGTGATGAATTTGTATATGATGAGTGAAGAATATCAAATGTCTATGATGGAGAGTTGAAATTTTCTTAGGTCTTCAAATTCCAACAACACAATGGCATATTCATATCTCAGAGAAATACCTCAAAGATGTCCCAAGAAATTGCATGCAAGATTGCAAAGGTGTCAAAATTCCTATGCCCACAAATGGCCATCTATGCACGATGAAAATGGTATTGACTTATCACAAGGTATACCGCCCATGATTGGTTCTTTATTGTACTTATGGCATCTAGGCCATATAATGCTTAGTGTTTGCATGTGTGCCCGATTTCAAGCTAACAAGGAATCACACCATAAGGTGGAAGCATATTCCATATCTAGCTCACACACCAACACTAGGATTATGGTACCCCAAGGGCTCTACTTTTGATCTCATTGATATTCGACTGACTATGGGGATCGTGGACCGCAAGTCAACATCGGTCTTTATTTCTGACGATCTTTGGTCCGTTGGTCCCAAGAAAAGAACGCACCGCCCACGGAAGCTGAATACATTGTCTGGCTCTGTTGTGCTCAATTACTATGGATGAAGCAAACCTCAAGGACTACGCATCAACGGAAGAATGTGCCTTCTCGTGACAATGAGAGTGCCATCAAGATTGCTCACAACCCGTCAGACTCAAGACAAAGCACATTCAAATTCCCATCATTTTTTCTGATCATGTGTTGAAGGGCCATTCCATCGAAAGCACGAAGATCAAGAACAGCTATGATATCTTCACTAAGCCTTGGATGAGAAGAGATTTAGGTTGGTGAGCTAAATATCTTAGAATCTTCGAACGTTTTTGAAAAGGACACATCCTAACACTTATGCAAAATTGATGACTTAGATGTGCAACACATGAAGAAACTTTTTCAATCAATGAAGAATAACACTTAAGTGGAAGAAATTAATGAAGAATTTGATTCTAACCCACAAATTGTACGCGTGTCTGAAATCATCATTCTTATATGGGTCACGCCACCACCAAAGTTGAAAATCCAATTTGAGTTTTTCCTCGTTTTGAAATTCTTCGTTTTTCAAATTCTTCAACTTTGCAAAATCTTCACTGCTTCCGCTTTTTTGGCCCTTTCCTTTCATTTTAATTTTTTAAAATTTATATTTTATTATATAAAATTTTTTGGGTTTATTTTGGTTTTCCCCTTCCTTTAACCCAAGAAATTCAACCTTTAAAATAATTTTCCCCTTCCAAAAAGTCCTTTTTTTTTCCCCGCCCCTTAAAAAGGGGGAAATTTGGTGGGGAAAATTCGGACCCCCTTTTCCCTCCCTTTTATGCTAAAAACTCCCCCCAACCCCATTTCCCCCATTCAAACCCAAATTCCTTCAGTGGGGCTTCATTTTGAAACTCCCTCAAAATCTTCACCGGGGTGTCTTCCCAAGAAAGCGGAAGACTAAATTAACTTCCAACTGTTTATTCGTCGGTTCCACGAAATTAAAATTACTTTATTACCCGATTCCAAACTTCTTCAAACTTCAAAGGGTTTATTTTAAATTCCCACATTGAAACCTCAAATCTTTTTCCTTTCTAAAATATTTTCTTCTTCCTCAATTTTATCCTCGATCTTCCCGAACCTAAACAAAGAACGCTTATAAATTCCGGTCACCGAAAACCTCAAACGTTTTTTGAAAACCTTCGGAACGATTACCTCTAAATTCCTCGCCCAAACCTGTTTCCCGGTTACAAAGTCCGCATAACCCTTTAGGTTCTTCAATTCTCTTTCCCTGTAAAAAATACATTCTTCGGAAACTCAATTTTCAATTTCTTCAAAAAGGGACTAAAAATTAAAGGGGAAAAAACCGAGGTTATGACCTTAAATTCCCAAAATTATCCCTTAAATCGAACCAGAAAAAGTAAAATCCCAAGGTCATTCGAAATTAAAATGGGCCGAATGGAGGGAATAGAATTTAACTCCAAGTCATGAAAAATTCGCCTTAACCCCAGCCCAAACCTTTGGCATGCCAAAATCCCACAACTCCGGAGGACTTTTGTAACTAACCGAAAATTAAAGAAGCAAAGGAGGAAAAAACGAGGTTTGCCCCAAGTTAATCGAGGTTCGCCCAAACCGAGGAAATAATCAAAAAAGCTTAAAGCCAAGGATCAATTGTACCCCAAGTTCTAAGAAAATTCCGCAATTCCTCCATTTCCCCCAAATTCCCCCCCTAACCCAACTCCAACTGAGCTTCATGAAGCAAGGCGCAAACAGCGCGGAAAAAGGAAAAAGATCACACCAGATTCTAAAAGGAAATAAGCCAAGACCCCCATTTAAACCCTTGTTGTTCCAATTTCCCAACCTCAAAAAGTTTTCCCTTTTGGGCTATAATCCCAATCGGTCCGTGAAGAAACAACGCAGGCCCAGAGAAAATTATGAAGAAATTAAAGTGAACCCAATCCTTCAACCCGCTTATTTCCCATCGACATGAAATTCTCGGGTGAGGAAATTGAAATGAAGATGGGATATTGGATGACCATGAAAATGATACTTTTAAAGGATCCCTACTTCCCTTCACCCCGCCCAACAAGTTCTCACTCGCACAAAACAAATGGACTCAAGAAAATTAACCCAACGGCCGGATGAAGAAATTCCAGCCACTAGTGCCGATGAAACTGCGCGCAATCCTCGATCGACTTGAGGAACAAGAAATTCCTCAGAAGAACCTAATCATTCTGGTGGTGATGCAACTCACTAACACCCTCCGCCAAGCAAAAGAACCGCCTTCAACCAAGCAAAGTTCAAATAAGATTTCTTTTCCGGCACGTGTTCTTCACAATAAATCTTATGATTCGCCATTAGGAAGAGGCCTTCGACGCCCCAAGCCAACTTCTATTCCTTTTTCAACAAGGACAAAATCTTCGATCATGCTCATATTCCTATGTGGATATGGAGTCCCGCTTTTGACCACCCGGCCCGACCGCCTAAATTTCGCACCGATATCCTGGATCGAATGAAGAGCTAATTCTTCGCTTTTATAACACCGACATCACCGAGACGAAGACGGAACTCATGGGTCTTAGATTGATGAAAAATTCAAAGGCACCAAAGAATGAATTCCGCCTTACCACTCCTCCACTTGATGGTGCACCCGATTACGAAAAAAGAACTTTCAAATCACTATATGCAAGTGCCGATAGTTTTGAAGCGGCGCCCAAGAACCAAATTTCGCCAAGGAATTATTATATGTGCCCGATACATCAATTCGACGAAGACTATGAGTCCTATCAAAGGCCCAAACGATGAAGAAGTCTGGCATCATGAAGAATATGCTTTTTCATCCATGGGCCCCAACTTCCATGATTTCTTCATGAGGACTCGCAAAATTGCTATGTCACCTTTTGGTGCCTTTCCTTTGGATTATGAGATTCATCTTCTTCACCAATTTTAATTTTGAACCCCCAATTTTCATTGAAGTCCTCAAACACAATTACCTACCGATGACAAGGGCAAGGCCATTTGGATCGATGAAGGCATTCGCCCATTGATGGACCAAGCAAAGATCCTACTCCACCAATGATGACTCCCCACATGACTCAAAGAAATACCTCCCAAGCAAACCCAAGCTATCGACCTGGTGATGATCGATCGGAGTTACTCCTCTTCATCAAGGTTGATCAATCATAAATGGGTCAAACGCCCTTTTTTTTTACAACATGACCTCAACACACAATGCAGGAAGAAAACCATATACCTCCATGAAACCTTCCGCACGGCTGTTCTTTCACATGTCTATAATGAAGAAGAACTACTTAATGGGCTCAAGGAAGAATTTGACTGTCGACCCCTCCAAGAAATTCAAGAAGGTCAAAGTTCCTTCCGGGGACTATTCTTATCTCAAATCATGAAAATGAAGATTTGAAGAACCGCCTTGGTCCTACTTCAACAAACAACCCAATGTCGGGCGCCCATCTTCAACTTAAATTTTCAAGATTAGTTCGCCGATCCTTTTGGTCATTTGATGACAAAGGGGAGAAATTTGAGTCTTCAAGCGGTCTAGTTTTGTCTATATAGATTTTATTGTTACAACTCGCTTTTCCAAACCTTTATTGATCGAGGTAATCTTAAACCCGATGGTGCTTTGATACTTTTGATGCATTATGCTTTCTCTATGCTCGAATAGTAGTTTTGGATTTCGGAGCTTTGAAAATTTCAGCAAATCGACTGAACTTTTGAGGCAATTGCAAAATCAAGCACCATATTTCATCATGCATTTCAAATTCTTCATATTATATGTTAAATGCGAGAATTACAAGATATAGGGGAGATTCCATGATTCATTTCTTCAAATGTGCATTGCCTCAAAAGCAAATTCTCACTATGCACACTTCGGGGAGTTCTTCATATCTTGCAATCAAATTCTCAATAGATTTACACTTCATATGTTTATCCTTGAAAACTTAACCTATTTGTTTCACCAAAAGGGGAGATTGTAAGTGCATCTAGTGCCCTTAGTGATTTTGGTGTATTGAAGACTTATAGGTTAAGTAACTAATGCGCTTGTGAGGTACACAGGTCTATAAGTCTATAAGTTTGATATTTACAAAGGAAAGTCAATTTAAAATGAAGTTCTTCAATAAGACTTTGATATTCTCAAGATTTTCAAGACTTTGAAAGTGGAAATTTGTGACCCTAAGACTTGGTATTCATTTGAGGAACATGAAGGTGAAGACTTTTTTTTCAGATTTTCTTTCTTGAGTCATAGGAAACAGTCGAAATCGAGGAAATACTAAGGAAAAATTTCCATTTGATGCTCAACTCAAAATCCTACACCTACCAATCCCTTCAGTGAAGCTTTGAAATCTTACAGCTACCAATTTCTTCAAAGATGCAAGCTCTTCCGTCCCGAGGAATTTGTTCGACCAGGAGTTAGGAATTCGCCAATGATTGCCCATAGTGAGGAACATGATAGCCCCGAGGAATTTGATACAAATTCCGACTGCTGTCAAGGCGGCCACCGTCCCAAAATATCTTATCCACCTAACGGTCATATCATTGAAGGGCATTTATGTCTTATCATGTCGGTGCCCCTAGGCTATAAATACCCCTACAACCACTAGCTGGTTGGCTGCTCCGAGAGAACTTGACACTTGTCATTTGAGAGCAACCCATCCTCCGAGGACTTTGAGCAAAATCATCAAGTGAGGAAAACCCAAAACCAAACCCCTAAACCCAAAGTGATTGAGCCATCAAGAAATTGATCCCTTGGATCCGACGCTTTACCTTTGAAGACGGTTTTCCAAGGTTAGGCCAAGGTCTAGAGCATCCAAGAGGAATTGTGGATCGCCGAGGACCAAGTATTGAAGGTTTGGAAGTCCCAAGACTTCCACAGGTTGGACGAGGTCTGTGACCTTAGTTCAAGGAGAATACGTGAGGACTTGGTGTCCCGAGGGGCTCAAGGATCGGGTGTCCGGAGTGTCCTCAAAGAAATTCAGCCCAACCACGCATAACCGAGACAAAAGTTGAACTGGTCTACCAAATCATTGTCTTCACCAACCTAATCGTTCTATTTCCTCAACCCTTTCATTTTCATTTGTTGAGTGTTTGTTCATATCTGTTTGAAGACTTTGATCAAGACTTTCAATTTCCCCTCAATTTCTTCACCCTTGTCTTCATCTTGTGTTATCCTGGATTACGCTTTCTCGGATTGTCTTCATTTCATCATGATGAAATGCTTGTAATGTTTGCTTACTTCAGTACTTATTCCCCGGGAAGTTCTTTTCCGGAATTTTCACCGAAATTCCTCGGAAGAATTCATAAAATCGCCATTCACCCCCTAGTCGATATAACGACTTTCAATTGGTACGAGCAAGGTACCCCTTGCTTGGTGATTTTGGTTTAACCACCGGAGTTTTAGTTATGTCGACGGGGATCGGTCTCCCAAAGGTGTCCTACCTTCGGGGGATGGACTACCCTCCAAATGCATCTTGGCAATTGGCAACGACCGGTTTGGACAAAAGGTGTTTCTCACCCTTCCTATGATGTCGATTTAAGAGATTCAAGCAACCATTTTGCAAGAATATCATTCCATCCAGCAAAGGTCAATATGAAGAGGAGGCTTTGAATCCTAAAACTCACCAAAAGTCCAAATTGAAGGGTTTTCAACCGGGACTCTTATTGAGTTCCAATCCTTCAACCGCTTAAAAGTAAAAAATGTTAAACCTTGACCCTTTCCCGACATTCAAAGAGTTCAAGCTGGTCCCGACATCCCGACTATGAGGTTGAAAAAAAGATCCTATTTCGTTGAACTCCGCACCGTGTCAAGAAGATGATACAAGTCCTTTGATTTGCCGATATCCTCGAAGCAAATCTCAGAAGTTCCAAACCTCAAAAGAGGATTCTATGGTTGCTATGGAAAAACCGGTCCAACCAAGGTTTCCGAAAAGATGAAGACCGATAGCCTAGGGAGAAAGAATTTCCAACTCACCCTAAAAACCAAATTCTCAAGAGGGCGCTAAAATCCTCAAGAAGAAAGGATTCCTATCTAGGAAAAGAGAAGAGAAAATCAAGAAACCCGGTCCTTATCCGTTGTCCCGGAAAAAATTAAGAAAGAAGAAACCAAGGATTAAGCCAATGAGGAAGGAAAAGAAATCATCAATCTTATATCAAAATCCTAAACCCCTTTCTCAAAGAAGAGCATCCAAAAGGCTTTTGATTCATTGGCAAGGAAAGGATGTGAATTAGGAAAATGGGAAGAAAGTTCAAGAACCAACTTGTGGCTAGCCCTTTTCCACCTTTTCGGCAAGCCTCTTAACTCAAGAAACGACTAACAAGCCCGATGAGGAAAAGAGACACGCCCCACCTATTGCTTCATGGCAAAGGTGCTAAGGACCAATTTCACCTCCTTTCCAATCTAGTAAAATAATCATGAGGATCTAGCCCGTACTCAAATTGTAAGATTGCTTAAAAACAAAGGGCTTTTGAAAAGGTTCAAAACAGCTAGAAAGAGGTATTGTTAGGGAAAAATGGATGGACTCAAGCCCGAAAAATTTCCCAAACCCTGGTTGCGCCTTTCATATCACTCCTTATCTGCCATGAAAACTTTCTATGAATTTCTTCAAAAAAGCAAATCAGAAGTAAGAGCAGTTATGGACTTCAGGACGGTTCTTATTGAAAAAACGGGTTCCAAGAAGTTTGCCTTTTAAAGTCTTCGTGAATCCTAACCACCAATGTTCAAATTTTCAATGAAAATTCTTCACCGCCCTACACAATTCCTCACCGGGACATTCTAGATCACCATTTACAGATAAAATTTTCGCAGTAAAAAGCCTAAAGGGCATGATTTTGTGATTCTTAAAAAAGGAAATCCTCAAAGAACCCTAAAAGATACCTTTAGGGAAATAATGCATGGAACGATGGGCCCGAGAAGATCCCAAAACCTCATGGGTTGTAAAGGGAACTATCCTCTCCTTATCGGTTTCCAGACCCTTTACCGAGATTTTGCCCAAATAAATGTTCAAAACAGAATGGTGAATATTTGCTAATAGTTCATAATCGCAGAATTCCCATGAAGAAAATTTTCCCAAGAAGGTTTTGAAATCTTGTTGTCCCTTAACCACCGAAGAATAAACCCACAAATTCTTCATATGGACCAAATTCCATGGTCCAAGTCCTATAGGACCTTCCTCACGGGATCAAATTCTCAAAAGGAAAAGTCCTATTGATTATCATTCCTAAAACTCCTTTCGCAGGTGAGCTAAGGGTATAATATGTGCTTATTCTTAAACCAATATGTTTAATCCTCAAGAATTTTTGTTATTATAGCTTACCCAACCCTTTAGGAAACGAAATGGTTTGGCCTCTATGCCACCATTTCGTGGTGCTCGAAAGATGCTTTGCCACCCCTTCGAGTGGGTGAAGAAAAGAAAACTTCTTTGGCATTGAGGCCAACCTCAAGAATTTGCCCCGGATAAAATGCCCAAAGGCCAAGGCAATCAATAAAGAACTTTCATTTCACACGCCCTCAAGCTTACAAATACCGTCATAAATTATTAATGAACTTATATCTATTTTGATGAATTATAATGTAATTGTACTAAATCCGCAGGAATCCCCAAAGCCCCGAAAGGGTTCATAGTGGATGAAAAACATGACCGGTCAAGAATCTTTGATGGACTACCTTATACCGAATCAAGTATCTCTTATACAAAGGAAAGTCGAGGGATTTAAGGTTCTATCTCAAAAATCACATACAAATCCTTGTTGAGCTTTGGAAAACCTCATTCCCCTAATCTTTGGATTTGTAGGGTTTCTTTGGCAAGATTTGGGTTTGGATTAGGAACGAAACCAAAGTTTAAGGCTTTAGGGAGGAATTGATATTTTACTTTAAAGGTCCACCCAGGTCCTACTTCAAATTCTATATTGGCATAGACTTGGTTTGGCATAAATTTGCAGCCCTAAAAAAGCTGTTTGGCTTGAGAATGCAAATTTCAAGGACACCATTGAGCCTTTGAAGTTAAAATACAAAGGCCCAACATCCAAAAAAGATATCATGACCACACTTGTCCCTTGAATTGTTTCTGGACCCGGCCCAATCAATTCAGGGATTAATGAAGATCATATTGGTTTGAGTTAGATTACCAAAATGGGACAATTGTTACTTTTAAAGTCAAGGAGG